>CAMOHE010050489.1:0-26110 GCA_946598075.1 Artocarpus hirsutus | reverse complement strand
ACAAAAAAGGAACAAGTTTCTCTTTATTCAGTTGTACGAGCAAATATCCTTCTTCTTCCGACAAGGCTGGAATTTGACTCCTCTCAAAGCAACCTCGTTTGTTCCAAATCTCTCTCTATTAGGGTTAAAGTTTTAGCTTTGGTTTTACGCAGAAGAGTTTTCAAGAGTTGACGAAATTCAGGAATCGGGTTCCCAAAATCTAATACCAAGTAATTATTAAATTACTGGAGTTTTGTTGAGTTTTTAAAGATATTTTAATTAAATATCATGTTTGGATCCACGCGTGATTGGTTGGAAAAAACGTGGGTCTCGCCAGTGGGTGACTGACCGTTGAAAGAGAACGTGGGGTTCATAATTTCCGCTTTTGTTTTGTTTTAGAAAAACATTATGCACTTTTAGAATGAAAAATGTTGATAGAATTATGTTATTATCGTATTATTCTTTATTTTCTGTCAAAAAATTAATTGTTTCTTTAAATTTTTTCCTTCAATTTTTCTTTGTTTGTCACCATTTTGGTACTGAAAAAAGCGTTGGGGACGACTCCACGTAACTGCCTCTTAATTGTGATAAGAGGGATCTCCGATGAGAAATCTTTGTATTGAGCTGCACCCTAAATTAATTCATCAACGTTTACGGTTGACAATTTTAGACACAAACAAGATAACACAGTATAAAAATGATACAAAATAAATAAGTTTAAACTACACATATATTAATTAGATCATAAATAAATTGATATAAATAACATAAAAATAAACGTATTGTATTCATATTAACACGTTGTGAATCAACGTTTGTTGTCAAATGAAGACTTCTAATATATTTATTATGATTTTAAGGTTTTCAAACTTTCACCACCAGGAGTCCTACATCGAAAGAAAAGAGAGAAATTCTCTCCTTTTCTTCTATATAAACACTACCCATCCTTTGTTTTTCAAGGTGTTGCCGTTGAAGCATTCTAGATCAATTTTTGTACAATTTTGATTCTTTAAAATTTAACGGTTTAAAATATTCAATAATTAAATATTGTTATATTTTTTACAACAAAATTTATATAGTAAAGAAATTTAATTTTTTAAAATTTTGTTAGTCAAAATTTAAAAAAGTTTATACAATAAAAAATTATATAATAAGCTTTTTTTTAATTGTGTCGTGTAAAATTTATTATAGACGTGTCGTGTCCGTGTTTGGTAAAAGTGGTCCAAACCACTTTTTCACTAATAAACAGTATAGCAACAATAAAAACAAAATCGTTATAGTGTAAAGCTCTGACATGCTACAGTAAAAATTGTTATAATCAGCAGTTCTAACCATCCTATCAAACACTTTATAATTATCTAAGCTTTTTTAAAAAAAAGAATAGAGGTGTGTTTAGTTGGAGAGGCGTAATTTTAAAAATAGATCTTTTTACTTTTCTATTTAATACTAAATAAGAAAATAAACATCATCTGTTCTTTGAATGTGCTAATAAGATTGTTCATTTTTTCTTCACAAGATTGTAGGTTTGCGTTAGTCTTACTGTTTTTAAATAGAGTATATACTGTACACACAATTCACTATGCGAAGGAATCATACCATGTTAGGATGCTTAGCCCATGTTTAGCTGAACTACAAACTCAGTTATGAATAGTGTAAAGCTCTCATATGCTACAGTAACAATAAAAAAATTACTACGGTGTAAAGCTCTTACATGCTACAATAAAAGTGGTTCTAACCACTTACTTCCACCACCCTTTCAAACACCATCTTAGTCTCTCCACTAATATTTTACTTTCTTTCTACCATACCAAACCGCTTAAAAGAAACTTCTAAAAAATTAAAATTTTTCCCTCCGATCCTATCCTTACTTCAATTCGTCCTTTTCTCATACCAAACACGCCCACGTTTGTAGTGCTTCCGGAATAACTTTCTGACGGTTGAAACCCGTGATAAAGAGATATGCTTTTGTTACTTTGTTCCACTTCACCATAAAGAGATTGGTGAGAAAATAGCCTACACCATTCATAAGAGAGAGAAAGAGAGAGAGAGAGAGAGGGAGTGAGATAATAGCCTAAACTATTCACAAGAGAGAGAGATAGATAATAGCCTAAGCTCGATGTAAAGGCAGTCGTTTCTATTCCCCATTAAGCCATTGTTCTATACGCCTATACCTAAAGTTATCCTCCACATGTCTCGGCTGAAATATGATATTTAATTACCTTTACAGGTAACGAATTCTTGCGCCATTTACAAAGCGATACAAACCCTTTTTCTTTTTTTTGCCTTTATTCTTTTCTCTAGAAAAATCCACAGGAGTACAGGACAAAGCATAATTAGCCTAATCCCTACGGTTTGGGAGGTGGAACATTGTTGCCTCTTTTTTTTTTTTTTTTTGGTGCTGGGCTTTGGTCCTGATGGGTAATCGAAAACCCTTCAAGTAGGTGTCGAAATTAGTTGTCCCATTGAAAAGAGTGCAAAAATTGGTTAGGGAGAATTAGGAATTGTGCCCTCCTTAGTGCCTTCTCTTAAATTTTGCCTTTCTTAAATTAATATATAAGAGGTAAAAGTGATGGAAATATTTTATGGTGTTTAAAAATCACAAATGGTTCCATCATGAGAAAAAGTATATGAGAGCTGGATCCGTCCAGACTGTTAAAGGCTTTTGCAATGCACATTACTTAAGCGGTTTCAATAGATGGGCCTTTTTTTTTTTGGTTAATAACAGATGGGCCTTTTCAATTCTCAACTTGGTGGAAGACATATTGTGGACCAAAAACATTTGGATTAACGAGACATGTAATTTTTTTTTATTTGTAAAATTAAAATATATCTATAGTTTATAAATATTTTTCATATATTTCAATGCTAATGTAGAAAGATATTAATGACTATGATAATGATATTGTTAGTTTTAATTTATTTTTTTAGAATAAGTATAATATACGTATCTAAGATTTCAAACAGATTATGATATCATTATATTTAAAAAAATTCCTGGCATTAGGGTGTTTGTTGCTTAATTTCAAATTGGTATCTAAAATAACAATTTTAAAATTTCCTAAAAAGATGAAATTTTTTTATCGACAAGTTGGATTTACCGACAAATTGAAATTAAGGTGTTGTAATTAAATTAGTGATATAGTTTTACTAACAAATTGAAATTAAGATGCTGTAATTAAATTAATAACAATATTATTAAGTCTTTTTATATGTCTTACTGGTTATATAATTGATATATCATTAAGTTAAAGATATGCAATGATAATGATACGCAATGACATTCGTTTCTTAAGACTTTAAGTGAATGATATTTCTTATTTTTTGTGATATGTAATTAAATTAATGATATAGTATTTATTAAGTCTTTTTGTGTATCTTATAGGCTATATAATTGTTATATCATTAAGTTAATGATATGTAATGATAATGATACTCAATGACATTCACTTCATTTTTTTAAGACTTCATATAATAATGATAATGTATTAATGTAATATGTTAGAATAAGAAATATATGTGTGTATTTTTTTTCTAATTTAACTATTTAAAAAATAAAGAAATCTATTATAAAAATTTAAATACATGATAATATTTAGTTAGAGGGTATTTTAGAGTTTTAAATATATAAAATTTTTTAAAAAATAATATATAAGTGATATTTATATAACAAATACAAATATTAAAAAAATAAACCCATTATTAGGGCCGGCAATACGGGTTGCGACACGACGACACGACACGAATCCGACACGATTTTTTGCGGGTTAGTGTCGAAAAATTTGACCACGGGTCATTTTATGTCGACCCGAAATTGACCCGTCAAAAAACGGGTCGGGTTCGGGTCAACCCGTCTGACACGAAAATGACCCATTTTTTACCCATATTTAATTAATTAAATTTAAAAAAATTAATATTATTCCATATATAATATAAGCCCATAAAAAATCAAACCCTACCTCTCTTATCACTCATTTTCTTGTTGAAGTAGTATGAAACTCTTCTAATTTTATGTTTTTTTTTAATATTATATATATTAATATAGGCGGGTCATAATCGGGTTACGGGTCACAATCGGGTTACGGGTCAAAAACGGATCGCGGGTTATATTTTTTTGGCACTGTGCATAAGAAACGGGTTTACACGGGTCGGGTTATTGTCAACCCGTATCAAAACGGGTCGGGTTTGGGTTGAGAATTCTCAACCCGTTCGTGTCACGGGTCGGGTTAATGTCGATCTATTTTTGTAAAAATTAACTCCAACCCAACACAAACCCGACCCACCAACTCGTTTTGCCACCCCTACCCATTATGTAAATTTTACGAATTTATTTATGTCGACCAATCCGTCCTCAGCGCTCCCCAGGCGCCCCACCTTCTTGGCAGGCCGAATTACTATCAGCAGCATGCTAGGCCAACCGTAGTACGGGCCGGCCATATAATTCCCAGTGACACGGTTGAATACCTTTAGTTTGGCAATAGACTATCTCTTGTATTGCGTCAGGACATGGTTGGTATCCCTGTAGAACTACTGTTAGAACAGAGCGTACGAGTGGAGTATTTTGCTTTGCTGTCTACTGTGAGTCTATGATGTTGTCAAAGATTTTTTTGATACACCAAATTTGGTAACACAATATTTTCTGCAAGTGTTTTCTTTTACATGGCAAAAATAAGAAGATCTTTTTTTTCTGGTGAGACCTCTAATGATAGTATATATATATTTTTACTATTAAATCTGGCTAAAATCATATTAAAATAAAAAGAGGATGTAAAAAACACAAAATTAATATAAATTTCAAGAACCCTGCCAATATTGTATTTTTTGGGTCCTACCCTGAAAATCTCATGAAAATAAATCCTTAAGTTTGTTCCTTTAATAAGGGTCTGAGCAATGGATAACATAATAATATTAAAAAAAATGTAGGAGATAGATAACATCATGGAAAAGGACCTTATCTTACATATAAAAATATAAATAATGGAAAAAAAAAAGTCGGATTCACAATAACGTTGCACGCATGCCGGTTGGTGTAATCCAATTTGAGATTTGTAACATCTGAACAAATTAAAAAGCTTTCTTTTGTAAATAAAAATAATATTTATTTTATAAATTAATATAGAGATGCTTCATCCTTGAACGCCTGCACTTTCTCTATAAACACTATCATTGCAATATTACATAATGATAGGTGACACAGACCTGCAGGCTACAAGTCTTTCTTTTTTATCCTGTTTAATATAACGGTGAGAACTACAATTTTTACCATAAATTTAATTATAAATATTATAAAATTTATATATATTATAATAATAATAATAATAAAATTATTATAATATAAAATTTTTATATACTACAATAAAATTAATTTTAATTATTAATTTTTACGTATTTCTAAACACCTTATTAATTGGGGCCATCCATGAACTAGTAAGTGCGTGGCTCGGGAATCAGGGATCGTACTTAACATGAACATCCCAAAGCAAGAAAACTGAGCCACATATCTATTTAATAATTTAGTGCTAAAAGAAAACATCATTACACCGGGAACGACATCGCTGAGTGTGCTTCCGGCCGCCTAATGCAAAACATCTCAACTTCCCTCTAATTCAGGGTAGCAGTCTGGAAAATTAATTAGAGGATGAAATTGATTTTAACGACGGCCAAATATAATTTTAAAAGGTGTAAAATGTAATTTTCATATGATAAAATATAATTTTATATTTATAAAATTATGTA
Organism: Artocarpus hirsutus; assembly: GCA_946598075.1. Lineage (NCBI taxonomy): Eukaryota > Viridiplantae > Streptophyta > Magnoliopsida > Rosales > Moraceae > Artocarpus > Artocarpus hirsutus. The sequence goes on along the minus strand of CAMOHE010050489.1, from coordinate 20,398 downwards.
TATAATTACAAGAAAAAAATTTAAGAGACAGTCATCAATTTTTGTCTCTATGTGATTTTGTTTTTGGTCTAATTTATATAGAGGTGATCTGAAAATAACTTGATGAGGGGAAGCATATTGTAAGCTAAATTCAAACAATCATATGATTTTTTTTTCTTGGCAACTTCTATTACTTATTTACCATCATGTGGGTAACATTGCATATTATATAATGTAGTAAATGAAAAACTATTAGTTTTATAATCCAAAATCAAGAGTTGGCTTATACTTATTTTTAGAAGTTAAATAGATGTCCCTATTTTTTTACTAATAAAACAATAATAAAAATTTTAGAGCTACGTTCGTTATTAGTTACTGTAGAAAGTTATTATAAATAAAAAATATTACTGGAAAAAATTGCATAATAATTAACCTTAAAACTGGCCTCCTCCGTATAACTAGAACAATAATAATCCTCCATGGCATACATATTTTTAACCGTCATTAAAAACTATTTAATAGAAATATTGACTGTTACCTCAAAACACAACTTAAAAAGCCATCCTTAATTTATTGTTAATTGGAAAGGACATTTTGTCCGAGTACAAACGTGCAATCTCCCACAAAAATAGTGCGCTCTCCATCATACGCCACGTATTTAATAGAAGAAATTAGGTCTGTTTGATATTATTTTTAAAATATATAAAAATATATTTTTTTAAAATAAATTTTTTTAAAAAATTATGTTAAAAGTTTTTTTAAAATTTTTGTCTTAAAATATATGTAAAATGTTTTTTAAAAATTTTAAGAACAAAAACAAACAATATCACGTATTACCAAAACCTTCCAAACTTTAAGGGAACTTGTATTTTACGAAGCTATAATCCCATATAAGACGGCAAAACCAAAATAAAAATTAACAAAAAAAAAAAAAAGGAGAAGATGTTGAATTATAATAATAAAAAAAAAACCACCTCGACGTTAAGTGTTGGTGGAACGCACTAGACATCCTCATAAAGAGAGAGAGGAATTGGTCGTATATCCACTTTCATTCAAGTACATCAAATCTATCTATAGATCCACTTCCATTCAAGCACATCAAATCTATCTTAAATACGAAGGAAAAAAAATAAAAAACAAAAGATAGAAGACAGAATCACATCACTACATAGAGAACCCACATCCAAGTGGTGGGGGAGAGCATGGAGACTACACGCGTGACAAAAGAATTGAAGGAAAAGATAATAATTGAGAAGATTTTTGACCTGAAAAATGAAATTGTAATTAGTTGTTTGCCGAGATAAAAAGGGAGTGTGAGAGAGAGAATGGGCTATATCTTCACAATAAACTGTTAAAGATAAACAGGTTGTAATTAGAGAAACTTGGTACAACTTGTATAAAGATCCTCAACTAATTATTGTAGTGTCCTCATTTTAGAACTAAAATAATATTAATTAATTAATTCATCGACTATATTTTTGTTTCTTATTGTATCAAATAAGATAAAGAAAAAAACAATTTTGTTTCTCTCGTGTTTTCTATTTTCTCCACTTGCATGTTTTGTTTTTATCTTTCCTTTTTTTTTATTAAACAAATATATACGAGTATTGTATAGTAATATGAGAAAGGACAACATTAGTACTAATTTGGCCCATATGTAGATTGCAGGGTGGGAAGTTGGCACAAAAGCAACAAATAAAAATTTGATTGTTATTAAAGCAGGCAATGTTGGACATTTTTGTGATAATTCTGTGGAAATGATTGTGTCCAAAATCCGTTGAAATGATTCTCCTGGGTAATGTTACACAAGAACAACTTAAAGTTATCTTTGCCTTCCTTTTTTTGTTCTTTCTTTTTTCTGGATATGGAATCCAATATAAGAGGTGTTCAAGATCTCTGAACGATTTTTTTTAGGTAGTTGCCGAATTTCTTATTTAATGTCATCTATAAGACAGCACACATATGTGCTCAACTAATACGTTTTTAATAAGGTCGATATTTCAAATAGGTGGGCCCAAAAGTAAAAATAATTTGGTGAGTAAGCACAGCTTAATTGGTTGTAGTTCCTCTACGCCCACTATAGATTGAGAGTTCGAGTTACGTTTAGCCCCATTTAAAAGTGTTCGTATTCTCCTATTATTTATATAAAAAAAGTAAAAATAATTTAAAAACCTTGCATGTTATCAAATTGACTATATCTAGCACTAGGTCAACATTGCAGGCCATTTGTGACCTATATACAACCCGGGGAAAAAAAGGTGCCCAATCAGAGGCTCCCAATATCCTTTGACTTAAGGGTGCTTTGACTTTTTTTCCCCCCAACCAGCTGATATTTAATTACCTAGCAAAAGAAGGAAAAAATATATCAACCTCTAGAGAACAATCTGATTGTTAAAGGCCAGCCCATATTTCTAATTCTAATAAACAAAAAGATATTGTAATATATACGTGTGAATTTACAGGGGGAAAATTTAAAGTCCTAAGATTGAGACGTGATTACTGTAAGGTTATTTCTGGGAAAAAAAGAAAAGAAAAGAATATGAGTGAAGGCTAAGAACCGGATATTGAGAGCCCAAAAAAACACGTGAACACGTGGTCGTACTCAAATTCACATAAAGGGCCCCAACAATCCAATTCTAACTTATCCAAGTGAAAAAAGTCAAGAATATGAAGAAAAGATGCCCAACAACAAAGTAGGCAAAAATAAGAGAGAGAGAGAGAGAGAGGTGTTGGTGGATAAGATAAGCCTTGTGACTCATCAAACCAACAAAAGATGTATGTGAAATAATGAGAACATGGCCTCCACAAGCAAGGTCTTGTACGAAGCATACACGATCACAAAACCCCCAGCTTCTAGATCTCTAGACAGTAGTACTAGTACCACATTTACTGAAACGCTGCTACTGATCACCCCCGGACCCCCACAACAACACACTTTGTTTCAAATTTCAACGTTTTAATGCTTGTTGGGGTCCCAAACTCTGCATATACACACACATATATATATATATATATATAATTTTTATCTGCTAAGTCCCCACGTTGTGTCCTCTCAGGCCTCTTACTAGCTAGCTAGCTAACCAATAAGCCAGCTTAGTTATCTGGTTAGGAATAATTAGGCGTTTTAATTATATATTAAATATTGCTAAGGTGTTTTGAAAGTAAATTACAACTAAAAATTAAAATTAAATTTACGTGCATGAAGTTTTATATTATAATATATTTTTATTATATACTGTAATTTACGGTTAATACCTTGTCTCCAAAGTATAGAAGATGGGTTATTTCGGTTTGTGATGTTCACACGTTTGGTCGTCAGTTTTAGAGACTCTCTTGGTTCCTTTGGCTATCTTAGGTTATGTCAACTTTTAGGTCTTCCACCAAGTTGAGGGTATATATGCGTACAAGAAAATCAAGCACCAAAGGACGTATTTACGTGGTAATACAATGTTTGTGCTAAAACCTTTTGCTTTTCTTTTAAGAAGGGAGTATAATTATTTTATCTCTTGAACAATTCAACAAGAGAGGAAAAACAAATAAATCCTTAGCGGATTAGTACAAAAGTCGTCAGTCGGTGGATAACGAGCATCGCATAAATTTTTTTTTAACCTTTGTTTTTTTTTTTTGCGCATTACTTTCTGAAAGTTTCCCCTTTTTTTTAACTACAGTTTTAGTCTCTCACCATAAAATAAAACCAACATTGAATTGTAATTATATGTTCATCACGTAATAGCAATAAATCTTGCAAAGTTAGTCACGTTAAATCTAAAATAATTTTGAATTGCTATGTAACATGAATGTAATAATTGTCTGTATTAAATTTCAAAAACTCATTTCCAAAAGCTTTCATCAATTTTTGTATCGATAATTAAAACTGTATAAAAGAATCAGAATTTAAGTAATTTGTTAAAAAAGTATTTAAAGACCAAATTGTCACTTATGGTTTCAGGACTAACGAATCTTTTTTTTTTTTTTCTTTAAAGACATCCAAAGAGATGTTGAAAAGGAGAATGCCACGTAGTTGAGTATCCCAACTGACATGCTACTTTATAATAGCATGCACAATTCGGGTTATATCATAAAGTATGTGATAAAACAAATACTGATTAATTCAGGTCATGATTTAGTGCGGGATCACGAAAAACGAGAGAGGGTGTTGAGTATGGTAGTCAATTCTACAGCCAATGAGTTGATGCGGCAACGAGAAAAAAGGATGTTGTTGGTGGACCATATGATACAGTACATTTTCCTTTTAGGCATGGAAGGCAACCTCCATTGAATCAGATTCCTCAGTGACCCTACATGTAGACTAAGCCAAGGTGTGGAGATTCTCTATGAATAGGCTGAAACGTAGTACGTTCACGCTTCGCTACGAAGTTGGGTTCTATCTGCTTATCTTGACAATCTCATCCATTGTAGGATAGAATTTTAGGGGTAATCCTCCAGGACTAGTCCCATATACACATTTGTAGTATAGGCAGATATCCACCGTAGGATAATGATCCTTGCAACTATCTTTTAATCACATAAGTTGATTCGATGATGTAAGATTTTCGTAGTGTTATGTGACTGTGTTATTGTAAAGAGCCTCTGATTGACTAACTTTGAAAGCAGCTTATTATTTGATATCATCAAGGGCTAAGGGTTGGTTTGTGATAGTTTGTAATTTTACTTTAGAGCAGTATAAAAAAAGAAGTAAAAGTTAGAACTATTTGGTTAGTGTTTAGATTATATATGAAAAAGTGTTTTTTGATTTCAAAAGAGCTTTTAAACCTCGTTGGTTAAATAAGTCAAAAACTGTCATAAGTATACAAGATAGTGTAATTCAAAAATATGAAATAATTTTTTATTTATTATTCTTATATATAAGGTAAAAGATGTAAATAAAAAAAACTTTTCATAAACACTGAGTGGTTAGCCTCTCTTAAATTAGGTGCTTATAAAAGCCAAAAATATTTTTTAAATGTCAATTCAAACATGTCAAAAAGCATTTTTTTAAAGGGTGTTTGGCTAATGGAGGTAACCGTTTTTACTGTAGCATGTGAGAGCTTTACACTATAATAACTTTTTTCTTTTTACTATAGCATGCGAAAGCTTTATACTATTTATAACCAAGTTTGTGGTGGAACCACCCTTAGTCAAACAAGGGGTTAGACTAAATAAGACAAAAGTATAGGGCACGTACAGTTAGAACAAACTTTGTGGTCACTAAATAGTATAAAGTTTTCACATGCTACAGTAAAAAACAAAAAATTGCTACAGTATAAAGCTTTCACACGCTATAGCGTTTTAAACAACGAAGTTAGTTCTAACCACACTTGCTAAATACTATTGTAGTTTTTTTAAGTTATTCCAAATAGGCTATAAAATAGAGCTTCTAAGATCGCAATTTTTTCCCCTGGAAAATATAGAAATTACACACACCCCTCGTATTTCTTAGTTGTCTCAAGTGTAGAATCACTGTTACTTACATCAAAGTTTGGATTTGAACTAGTTAAGTATATACATGTATAGAGTATTTGAGAAAAGAGTTAGAATTCATAGTTTAAATTTTAATATTATAGTATTTGAAAGTTTTACATTATCGCATAATTTAGTTTTATGTTGTAAAAAGTTCAAACTAAAAGGTTAAAACTTTTCTTTTAAACACCCATATAGGCTCATTTTATTGTAGGACATTATGCTGATGGTATACATTAAAGTCGGTAAAAATCATATCAAAAATTAAAAGAAAATAAAAATTGATGGTCTTCAAATAGTTGAAAAAAATAAAAACCTACTAATAATTTATTTTTTTAGGCTGTACCGTAAAATCTCCCTCCATATATTGTAAGATCACAGGCACCCTGTTCGGCTGGATAACGTGGTAGTGGATATTTGGCACGTTGTCTTCCATTCTCCTCCAGAACTTTTCTTCATGTGTCATCCATTATCGCATGTTATACGTCAGCACTCTTACTATCGCCCAATAATTATTATCACATCACAGAGCAACTAATTATTATAACCACTTTATTCCAAAAAAGAAAAAAAATTGAACATGAGTACAGATTTCATTAAAAAATAACAAAACAGTTTTGATAAGAGTAATTTTAATTATTATTTTAATTATAAATAATATAAAATTTTTTTATATTATAGTAAAAAAATAAAGTTGTTATAGTGTAAAATTTTTATATATTATAATAAAAAAAATTTAACTAATAATTTTTATCATTATATAAAATATCTTATTATTTTTCAGCCAAAAAAATAATATATATATATATTGTGTTATCGCAATTGGTGATGCATTTTTCTTTTTGTTTAAAGAACTATAGGCCAAAGGGTAGGCGATAAGGGTGTGCCACGTTAAACTTTTTAGCCAGTTAAGAGGGGAAAAAAATCCCAACAAAAGAAATGTACTCCATGTGCAATAATTTATTTTGGAAAAAATGGCAAGGAGTGTTGTAGATGCAATGCGGTTATCACATGTGTGCTTGTTTCTTCTTTTTAATCTTTGTCCTTGTTGGTCATATCGATGGTTCTAGAGGCTTGGACCATCGAAGAGAACGAAACAGAGAAATCGACAAAGAGATGGCCAGAGTGAGAAGACACTAGTTGGAGAACTAATGAATTAGGCTGTAAGGGGTTGGTGTGGATTAGACTTGTATTTAATCTAGCCAGGCTCACAGGTGGAATTAATGTCCCGGGAGCACATCCTGTTTAATGTTTAATATAAGAGTGTGTCTGAGAATAAAATTTTAACTATTATAATATAAAATTTTTATATATTTTATTTTATTTTAAAATAAAATATATTACGTTATAAAATTTTATATACTATAATAATTTTTTTCTAATTTATTAATTATAACTACATTTTTAAACTTTTGATTTCATGCAAACTTTATATAGGAGTACTTCACATTGAGATTGTACATATCACATCAGGAACGGGGTTGAAAATGATTGATTTGTAAGTGCATTTTTCAATAGAAAAATCTACAGTAAGGTTACACAGTTTGTAAACTAATACCCGATTGGAAACAGGGAACATGGTTAAGACCATATTTTATATAGTTTAAACTAAAAGAAATGCTATAATAAGTTTCTCTTAAAGAGTTTTTATCTATAAGACTTATTTTTTAAGTCTTTGGATTTTTTTTAAGTCTTTGGATTTAATCCAATAGTTTAAAAATTTCAACTCCACCTAATTACAATGGGCTCCCCTTTACACAATCAAAATTAAAAATAAAAAACCTAATAATTTAACAAAAAAGGAAAAAAAAAAAAACACAAAAGCTACCACCCAGCCTGTGCACAACCCAGCGACGGAGTGCAAGCTTGCGAGCTTGATGACCTCTACTCGGCCTCACCTCCTTGATAGCCCACGAGCTTGTGAGGCTCACTGACCTCTGTGACGGAGATCAACAACCTAGGCTACGAAAGAGTAGCCCACGTGAATGCCAATCGCCCATGCGAACGGCAATTCGCAACCCACGAGCTCATGATATGAGCTTAGACCTAAGCAACGAGATCTAGTATCAACGATCGAGGGGCTAGGGGCAACAATAGACGGGCGAGAAAGGGGGCTCGACAGTTGTGGATCATCAACTAGCCATGGGGACCAAATCACGATAGAACCATTGGCGAAGGCATTGCGACAGAGTCGCAATCTGAGTCTCGCCCTCTCCGTCAACCGATGAGATCTGCCTCCGTGCCGTGGTCATTGCATCTCAGATGAAATCTCTGGTGGCTCTTCCTCGAGGTGGAGGAGAAACCGTGTTTCAATCTGTGTTTTTTATTTTTTTATTTTTAATTTTTAGATTTATAAAAATATGGTGTGTTTAGCTCATTTTAAAATTAGTAGGCTTGTTGAATTTTTATAACCGTTTGATGTTTGATCAAATGGATAAAAAAGGTCTTATTGTATTTTTTTTTCCTTAAACTAAAATTGTTAGTAACTTTTTCTCACAAAATTTAACCTAAAAGTTGGTTAAAACTATAAAATGTTTATAGTTATAATGCGCTCTCAAACGAACCATAAATAAATTTGACGAAACTTGATACAATCCAATCTAGAACATAACCTTATCAATAACGTATTTTTTTCATGCCTACCACAAAAAAAAGGTATGATTCGTAGGGTAAAGGGCTGCAAGAAATGAAAGAGTCAGACCATGAAAATGAATAGCTACGTGCTGCTGCAAAATAGTGATTCACTTCCCCTCAAAAAAAAAAAAAAAAAGGAAAAAAAGGAAAAAAAAAAAACAGCGATTCATGTGCCTGGTGAGTGCCCAAATCACAAGACTAAAACAGTGCTATAAGTGGACACGCCTAACGGACAGAGCCAAAAGGCGCAACACTCTGCTCCAAAAAAGGAAATGACCACTTTGCCTAGATATAAAAGAAAAGGTCTCCACAGTCACGAACGCACCAATCCATATTCAACCGTCATGGGTCATCCATTCGCTCAGATCAGGCCCCTCATAATACCCCTCACAACCACAAAGAAGAAAGGAAAGGAAACAGAAATGAATAAATAAAATAAATAACTAATTGAAAAAGCCCTGAAAAGGTTTACTATGCAAAGATACTTCCTTCCTCTCCGCTATAAATAGAAACCCCCATACATACGAAACTTCGTAAGCGTCCCCCGATAAACAAAACCCACACAAAATCGACACACAGAGCCAAACCAAACACCTATCCATCTAATCGCCTAATCCTTTTATTCTTTTTCTTTTTTTTAAGAAAAAAAACTCTCTGATTAGATTCTTAAGCAAAAACAAACATACTCGAGGCTCTGTTTGTGTGTGTGTTTGGTCAAAGCATGGGAAACATCATCTTAGAGGCTCTGAATGTTCGGATTGTCGGGTCAGGTGAGAGGAACCTGGTCCTCGCCCATGGGCTCGGGACGGACCAGTCGGTGTGGCAGCGCATTCTGCCCTATTTCACCCCCAACTACCGCGTCATCCTCTACGACCTCGTCTGCGCCGGCAGCGTCAACCCGGATTACTTCGATTTCCGCCGCTACACAACCCTAGACGCCTTCGTCGACGACCTCCTCGCCATCCTCGACGCCCTCGCCGTCGATCGCTGCTTCTACGTCGGCCACTCCGTCTCTGCCATGATCGGAATCCTCGCCGCCATTCGCCGCCCCGAACTCTTCTCCAAGCTGGTCCTCGTCGGCGCTTCCCCTAGGTATTATCAACTAAGAAGAAGTTTATTGATTTCGCGAAATTCGTGTGATTTTGTGGCTAATTGAGGTGGGAATTAGGTTTCTGAACGACAGGGACTACCACGGAGGGTTCAAGCAAGCGGAGATCGAGAAGGTGTTCTCGGCAATGGAGGCGAACTACGAGGCGTGGGTGAGCGGGTTCGCGCCGACGGCGGTGGGGGCGGATGTGCCGGTTGCAGTGAGGGAGTTCAGCCGGACGCTGTTCAACATGAGGCCGGACATCACGCTGTTCGTGTCGAGGACTGTGTTCAACAGCGATCTGCGAGGGGTTTTGGGGCTGGTCAAGGTCCCCTGTTGCGTAATGCAGACGGCGAAGGACGTGTCCGTGCCGGCGTCGGTCGCCGGTTACCTGAAGGACCACCTCGGCGGCCGGAACACCGTGGAGATGCTGGAGACGGAGGGCCATTTGCCGCACTTGAGCGCGCCGGGGCTCTTCGCTCAGAAGCTACGACGGGCCCTCGCGAGGTGAAGGCTTTTCTTGGTTTTTTTCCCTAACCCAATAGAAAAAAGAGAAAATGAAAAAATGAAAAAAAAAATTGTAATAAGGGTGTAGCCGGAAATGTGACACCTGGCTTATAATATGTGGAGTGTGTTCAACTTGGACTTTGGATTTATCTGATCCGCTATAGGATAAGAATCTCCACGTGACCATCACGTGGCCATCACTATTTACAAATGAGATTGCCCTATTGGATGAGTAGTTATACTTTTTTGTTGTTTTCTTCGTTCGGTAAGAACTTCCGACCTTATTTAAAAAGGAAAAAAAAACTATCGGTGGAAAGTGACCTTTTTGCTTTGCATATGATTTTTTAGTTTGTACTTATGCTACACCAATTTGGAAATTATCCTATAACCCCCCACGACTAATTCAAAAGAAGGCAGCGGTAAAATACAGGTGATTGAGACAAATGGTCCTTAAATTGTTTAATAATTATCATTTTGGTCTCTTTTTTTTTTAATATTGGACTCAAATTCTTAATTTAAACAATCAAACATATTGTTTTCCTTCCTTAAAAATAGAATTCACTTCATGAAAGACTTGAAAATGTCCTCTACGTCACCATCCATTCTAGAAAAATTGGTGCAATACTTCATTTGACATCAAAAAAGAGTCCTTTATAAATGGGTTATTTTTTTCAGTAGTAAAAATCTCTATAAAAAATACATTTTCCTTTTCTAACCCATAAAAATCTTGCCTTGAGAGTTTGTTTAATTTCACGGAGACGTCAAAGGATGGAGAAGATGGAGAAAGATAGGTGGTGGAAGAGTATTAATTCATTGTTTGGTTAAGACATAGGGTTTATTTTGGAACCTAGCAAATTGAATTCTTCTATTAGAGAAAGTAAAAGAAAGGATTTAATTATTTCATTACATGTAAACAAACATGTGGCTTCTTTCTTTTCAACTCTATGCTAGGGTTTCTCCCTATTCTATTCTCCTTTGCGCCAACTTTATAAGAGGAAAGGTTGGAGTCCAATATTAGCCCTGGGCTGGTCTTTAGACTCCCAGCCTCATAGGACGGTTTATTTGAGAGGTTTTCTCTGGTGGTTTGGCAAAGGCCACTTAGGTCGGGGGAGAGTTGTTGCAATGGGGGAGCTTCAACATGCGGATGGATGGTGTTTCTGGTCACGTGTGTATGTCGGTGACTTCGAATCTTGTGTGGCTAGGTGGTGTGGTGGTCAGAGGTGGTAGCACGGATAGATCAAAGTGCCTTTTTAGTCTATGATGGGAGACGGGTCCTTGGGTTGGTGCTATTGCTGGGCGGTGGGTGGTGGCGAGTGGTCGTCGTGCACTGGTGGTTTGCCCCTCTAGCATTTCTTTAGATCAAGGTCATTATTGTGGCCTTTGCTATCATTTGTAGCCGTGATTGGGTGGTCACTGAAATTTCTATAGTTTTCGTTTGGGTTGTACCTTTTTTGTTTTAGTTTAATTGTTGTAATAATTTAGGTAATTTCTCCACCTTCTGGTGTAATCTTTGTGCTTTGCAGTGTAGCGATAAGCCTCAGTATTTTTAGTCTTTTGATATAGATTGATTGGAGTTATCTGCCTATGGCGATGTGTTTAAAAAAGTTTTTTTATGTGCTTGATTAGTGGTGTGCTCCTTCAATTTCATTGTGTTGACACTCGATACATGTATTACTCCTTTAAATGTTTTAATCAAACCTACCAAAGGTTTCGGTCTGTTGTTGGGTTTAGTTGTTAAATGCTTTGCAGTATTTTACAAATGAATTAGTGTTTGTATTTCTCTAATTTGAAATGCAATTACCATTTTCAAAAAAAAAGAAAAGAATTCTATAACGTTAAACTAAAAAAGTACTATTTTATTCTCTAAAGAAATAGTTAATAAATAGGATATTTGGCTACCGGAAGTCTAGAAACCAAAAGTAGGAAGTTACCAATCAGATATTCGATATAGTTCAGGAAAAAAGGCAAAAAAAAAGATATATTAAAGAAGGGTGAATCTATTGTCACCCTTTATTTTATTTTTCACACACCTTTTTTACTAAAATTTCTTTTTACTATATTACCAATTAATAAAATTACCTTGCAGGACAAAAAACTTTAAAAAATACTTATTATACACCCTATCTTAAAAAATTTATTCCCTTCTGAAAATTATTGTACCCTATTTTTTTTTAAATATAGATATATTCTAATATTAAGGAGTCACTCATAAAAAAAGAGCATGTTGTTTCTTGTTTAATTTTTAATTCAATTTTAATAGTTTCATGTAAACAGACTATATAAACTAGTGCAGTGAATAAATCAATTATATGGTTTGATAAAAAGAAAATAAAACAATACAAAGAGAAACTATCCTTTTATAAGGGGAAAAAGTATCAATTCTATGAAAGTAAAGAAATACAATGGTTTGATTTATACCATTTATTTAAATCGTCTGCAATATATTGACTATAGTTTCCTGTTTTAAAGCGCAGCTCAAAGTGTTTTTTTTTTAAACATAAAAAGAAGAACGTTTAGAAAAGAAATTGTAAGTTGGTGGGCTGAAAAAGAAAAGGCAATAGTATTTAAATATAGGGATTTTTTTTGGTATTTTAAGTGGAGTGTAACAATTAGAATAAGGGGTAGCTTAAAAAAGAGTATATAAAAAGTAGAATAAAAGTTGTCAATAGACAAAAAATTCAACAGTATATTATGAGAAAGAGCTAAGTTTGTTCCATTAAATAATAGAATTATAAGAGGAGTAGAAGGTTGTTGGTTTTTGTTTAAAACAAGGATACACGATATAGTTGAGAGAGAGAGAAAAAAAAGATATATTAAAGAATTCAATAGTAAACTATGTCACTATGATTAATTTGGTCAAAATTTGGAAAGGCGTTTTAATTGGATTAATATTGCAAGGATCCCTTAGAAAAAAAAAATATTGCAAGGAAATCAATGATATCGAAAGTTGAATGTTCCAAATTTATAAATAAAATTCACAATTACTTAAAACAATTCAGGAGCTACTTGTGTTAAAAAAAATGTATATATATATATATATACACATATATATTTTTTTATAGGTGGGGCAATATAATTTTGGGAGTATATTATCTGATTGTAGAAAAACAAATAAATAAAAAAATATTGCCATGGTACGGTCCTATTTCTTAATGATTCAAATCTTCTATCTAATTTTGGTATATTAAATAATGACCAATTGATCATATAGTGATACATCATTTTAAAAAAGTTTGTAATAATGTTTAATTGATTTTTACATGTTTTTTGTTAAATGACGTGTAGTAATATGATTGTTTGGAGATAAAAAATTAGACATAGAAGTTGATTCCCCTCCTGATGTACCTCGGTTAAGGTCTTTTATTTTTTATTTTTGGCTGAAAACTCATAAAGAGTTTGGTTTTTTTTATTGACATTGCTGACGCTAATTGCTCCATTGGATTTTTTTGGCCCTTTTATTTTATAAGGAAATTTGGTTGTTGAATCTTATTCTCCCTAGATATTTTGCTATATTTTGTTTATTTTAGAGGTTTGAATAATAATGGTTTGAATTTTTTGAGTTTGAGATGAAAAGTTTAAAAAGTGTAGTTTGACACTGAAATCATGGCAATTTAAACTGACTATTTGATGTATAATACAATTTTGATCTCAAATTGAGACATGAGAAAAGTTGAGTTTGAGTTTAAGGAGAGGTAATTTTTACTTGTGATGTGTTTTGAGCTCAAAATGCCTTGTCAAGTCCAAACAGCTACTTATTTGAGAATTTGGGTCTTAGCCACTCAAACTTTCCAAACAAACAGCACCTAAGAATCCACATTTGTTCCCTTCACTTGCAATATTCAATGCCAGCCCAATTTTCAGTGCCTCCTATAAAAAATAAAGAAACAAATATAAAAGAAATATTTCGTACTTAATAAAATTAAAAGGGATGGGTGAAAACTGAAAGAAGAAACAAATTTCTATGCAAATTAATTAACATGCATATATATATATCATAGAAAATAATATAAAAAAGATTAATAAAATTTATCAAAGAAAAACATGCGTTGACTTGATCATTTTTGCCCTTTTTTTATAGTTTTTATAAAATAATTTAAGGTTCATTAATAAAACGATAAGTTGGAATTTCACGTCATAGAATTTGAACTTAATGTGTCAAAATGATATTTTAAAAAACTACAATGTTTATTTTGATATTTTCAAAACAATAAAATATCAATGTGATGTTTTCTTAAAATAGATATTTATCTTTCTATACCCTATATTTTAAGTTAATTTAAAAACTGTACCCACTGTTTTTGATCTTATCAAATGTATGCCTTCAGATTGATTTAATATACAAATTCATTCACACCCCCAACCAGTCTTCAATTTTGATCTAATTTTTTTTTTAAATACCCTCAAATTAAAAAATAAAAGAATTTTAAAAGCTTTAAAAAACTTTATTTCTAAGGTTTTTGACTTCAAAAATGTATAAAGTATCCTAAAAAAATTTTGTGTGTGTTTTTTGTTTTATTTTCTTCTTAGTTTTATAATGTTTGACTTTTTTTCTTTGTAGTTAAGGATAAATTGGTCATTTTAAATGTAAAAATGAACTATTTACTGAGGTAAGGTATAGATTTGTATATTAAATCTAATATGAAGGTATACATTTGATGAGATAAAAAACCTAAGATATAGTATTTGAATAATCTTAGAATACGAGGTATAAAAGAGTAAATTAGCTTTCTTAAAATACAGGTAACTAAAATGATAAAACTATTTTTGTTTTCCTTCTTTTCTTTGCCATTTCTTCAAGGCTCCTAGAGCTGGGGACGAGCAACAAAACCAAACCACTTCTTTTAAATAAACCCCAAACCAAACCAATTATAGATCGGTTTGGAGATTTCAAACCAAACCAAACCAGTTAAAGGATCAATTCCAATCCAAACTAAGTCAATTTCAAGCAGTTTACTTTGGTTTTTTTTTGAATAAACTTTTTCCTCAATCATAATTAGAACCAATATTTCGGTATGATCACCAATTCTCTTATGTTCATTTATTTATTTTTGAATCAAGAATATTAAATTTTGAAGTATGTTATTTTTTTTCAAAAATATATAATAAAATAATTAATTATATTTTTACAAATATATAAGATATATAACATGTTAAATGCATGAAAACAAAAATTGGTTTGATTTGATTTTTTTACAGATAAAACTACAAACCAATCTAACTTAATGGGTTTTCCAAAATTTTAAACCAAACCAAACCCAATTAATTGTTATTTGGTTTGGTTTAGTTTCGTTTGGTCGGGATGATCGGTTTAATTGGTCTTGTGCCTATTCCTACCTAGATTCGTTCCTTTTTTTACGTCTACCCGTTATAGTGAAAAATGGAGGGACAATAACGGTGTCCTCGAGTTTTCATTCATCTGTTTCGTTGTTTTGTGTTTTTTCCTTCATTTTTTCCGTCGAAATCATCTCCACTCTGCTCAAGTGTTCTCTAAACCTTTTTTTTTTTTTCCAGCTTCTCTTTTGGTTAATCATTCTTCTTGCCGCTTGTCCATTGCATTCTTTCCACACAGATTTGAAGTTTTGTACCCGGAGTTTTTGTACATCATAAGCGAAATCAATGAAAGCATGGGCCTGTTTTATTTGTAGGTTCGAATCAAAATTCAACCATTTTTCTTCAATTTTTTGTTCAAGCCCGTGAACTGAATGAGCCATAAGTTTAGCGTTTTAAGTTGCTTTTCTGACCCTGAATTTGATTGAAGTTGTTCCTCCGTGTTATCTTGAGATCGTCGTGCCGCTATAAACTAGTTGAAAATATGAATGATACATGTAATTTCTTTTGCAATAAATTTCTGCTTCTAGTATTTTCTTCGTTTGTTCGTTGAACAACACGTTAGATCCTCTAAAGTACCCTACTTCTATTTCTCAATGTCTCTTGCCAATTACGAATGAAAAGCTAAAAATTAAAGCCAAGATTCAAGGACTAGTAGAGAAGCTTGAGCTCCCTTTTTTTCCTTTTCCTTTTCCTCTCCCTTTTTTTCCCTTTTCTTTTTCCTTCTCAAGTAGAAAGAGATAACTAAAAAAGCTCCTCTCAAGCTCACACAATTGTAAGATTGCTCTCTCATAATAAAAATAATAATAATAATAGATTTTTTTTAGGGGAAATAAGAGTTGTTTTTTAATGAAAATTAAAAAAAAAGAGAAAACTATAGCTCAGTTAGCTAGCAAACTTAAAATTTATAAATCTCAAAATCAGTTAGCCTGATGAGGGGACACAAACAGGGTATTATTGTTTAACGGGACTTGATTTAACGTGCTTATTGAATGAGTAAAAGCATCTCCAATGTCATGTTAAATTAAAGTGTCAATGACAAATTTAGCATGTAAATATAAAAAATACTCTTCATTGTAATGTCATTTTTAATACTAATTTGTCATGACAAATTTGGCATTTGATTCTAATTGGTTGATAGATTGACTTTTTTACTTAAGTAATTATAATATTTTTATTTTTTAATTATGTTAATATTAAAAGTTCACTTTTACAAGTTTTAAGGTTTAATAATTATGACAAAAGGCAAATACAACATGTTAAATAACGTTATGCATTTGTATTTTTTAGTGGCAAATATAACATTGACATTGGTATTTATATTGAAGATGGTCTAAAAATCAATTGAGGTTTTTTTTTTTTTTTTAATGCAAAGTAAAACGCAACACAAGGACGAGCATGCACAACTTTTAAAAAATAAGCTAATTTTTTCGTAGTAGTTTGTTTTTCTAATTGATATACTTCGTTTACCCTTTTAATGTTTATTTTTCTTTTTTGTTTTACAAATTTTTTATTGGTCATAATAAGAGCATGAATTATGCATCATAGTGGCATCACACAAGCACATGCACGATCCATATAAAATTGGGATGATTGTCTAATTTTTGGTGTGAAAAATAATGTTTGACCTATTACATTTTGCCGTGTTTCTAAATTGACACAAACATAAAGCAAGAAGAAGCCAATAAAAAAACATTTCAATTATTCTAATATTATGATACGGTGTATTTAGTTAGGGACCTTTTTGGATATCAAAATTATAGAGATGGCATGAGTTTTTCCATCATTCTGTTGTTGTTGTTGTTTTTTCAATCATTTTAGTATGTGTCTACTACAACAATGTATATTAGTGAAAACAGAATTATTATTATTATTATTTTTCCAAAAAAAAAAAAGAGACGCCATTAATTAAACAGTGGTTGTCAAAATGACCATGATCTATATAAGATTAATGAGATGAATGGTCCAAATATGTTTATTGAATTAAAATATGACTCTAGGTTTTATATATCTTAAAATAATATCATTAAAATAATACTATGTAATGATAAGTATAAAATATGATATCTTTAAAATACTTATTATATCATTTAAGAATATTTTTTTAAAAAAAGAATATTTTTAAGATATTTTAATATTATGTTAAATTTTAATTTCATAACAATAATTTTATCATTTATTGCAATTTTATAACAATAATTTCCTCTTGTAATTTTTTCTTGATATATAATCAACCAAACATAATGGTACTATTTTGGGTCATTATGTACATGACCCAAAAGGGTCCACAATTAGGGTTAACAAGACAATTGGTCTAATTATATTTATTGAATTAAAATATGTCTCTAACATGTAAAAATTCTACAAATGTCTCATAATGATATCATTAAAATTATTTATATGTAATTATATAGTATAATATGTAATATTATTAAAATAATTACTATATCATTAAGGATATTTTTAAGATATTTTAAATATTGTGTCAGATTTTAATTTTATAACAAATTAATATTTATTGTAATTTATTCCCACAATTAACTCAGCCCATTTTAGCTTGATTTTGGGCTTAAATGAACAGCCCATGCCATGTGAAACACTCTTGGTGCCAACAGCTTAATTAGATATTTGTTGGGCAGTCAGGGAATTGCCACAAATTGAATTAAAGCTTTGGGAAATATGAAAAAGGTGCTTGTAGATAATGCCAAACTACCATATATTGAGAACACCAAGTACATCAATATTAGTATTTTATTAAGAAACCGGCTGAAGTCACCGGTGACTCCGATGAATCATAATTCTTAGTGGTATCATGTAGTCATACTAAAAATTTGCGGATTGGAGATGCACCATATCTAGTTTAACCACAAACAAAGAATAAAATATAAAACACAAAAAAAAAAAAAATCATTGGCCATAGTTGTCACTAGCGATGGTGGTTTTGTGGCCGCCCTGTTGCCAGCAACTTGCAAATTCGCTCAGCAAGATCTAAAGGTATGCAAATCAGTTGAATTCACAATTATTTACTGTTTTCCTTAACGGATCAGACCTAACAGTGGACGGCCACCACCACGTAGTATTTTAAAAGTATAGTTAAAACTGAAATTTTTAAACTAAAAGATATAATATATAAGAATTTTATATTGTAATTCACTTCTTTTTTACTACGGCCACATACATGAAATCTGTTCTCTTAAATAAGATTTGATTCGGTTTTCTTTTCTATGATTGTATGCAAAAGGTTATATTCTAATTTGGTGTTCCTCTTTGTTTTCTTACCATGAGATTTTGCTCTGATGGTTTATATTTATTTACGCACTGGTGAGGGGAAAAAGCCCCCCGTCACCGTAGTCATGCCCAATCTCCGTTATAGTTATAAGTAGGCCCCCTTACAAAATTTTCCGACTCCATCGTTGATTGCACATGGCCCCTTGGCCAAATTCAACCTGTCTAACGGCTTCGTAAGACGAAATTACTTGAGCTGTTATTGGTTAGGAGGATGACAATATTGGATTTTATAAGGCCCTAGTCTATACCTTGTACGTTTGCTCCTAATTACAAAGCTCAAGGTTTTTAACTCTTAGACCCAGTCATAGTCTTCCGATTGAAAAAAGAGGGCTATATAAAAACACATTCTCCTATTTGGAAAATGGAACGTTTCAAAGCATCAGTCAGACATGAATAATTTCCAAGATGAGGGACAACATTCTATCCCACTTGAAAATGGAACGTTTCAAAAGCATCAAAATACAAATGAATAATACCTCAAAAAACCAAAAAAAAAAAAATTCCAAATGAATAATTTCCTATAAAAGTTACAAACGACTTTCTACATCAAATCAAACAAAGAGTTATAATTTACGCAAGAATAATATGTTCCAAATTTATATTACATCTTAAAGTATAAAAAAGTATCCACTTACGCGTTATATGTGTCCGAGTCATTACACAATAGCCAAATAAGACATGTCAATACTCCAAACACAATGATGTAACGTCTAATATTGAAAGAAGACGTACAGGGTGCATTATAATTATATTCAGTGATTTCAGCTTTATGCTTGAGCCATCTTTGTTCCATTTTGTTAAATAACAAAAAGCGACATTGCTTTCCTCAAGCAGGGGGAAAACATAATATTGACTTGGTCAATTATTAATGGTGCTACGGATTCCAATTCTTTGTTTAATTTTGGTATGGAAAATAGTATTTAACTATTTTTTTATGATACATATAGGCTGTTTAGAAGAACAGTTGAAACCATCAGTTACAACAGTAAATAGTATAAAAAAAGTTACAGTATAAAGTTTTCACATATTACAGTTCTCAAACTAAAATGGTTGGTTTCAACTGTTCTTTCAAACAACATTTAAAAAGTTTAAAATAATATCTAATTGACTTTTAATGTTTTTCATTAAATGATGTATACTAATATAATTAGTTGAACATTATTTTGAGACATTGAAAATTAGACAAAAAATTTGAGTCTGATCTCATTTTCGTATACTTTGGTAATTAGTTGGAATTTAATTTTAACAAATATTAGAAGATGGATATCAAAAGCTAGATTGTACTTTTAAAAGTAATGCTCTAAACAAATTGAAATCTTAATATGGGGGAAAAATTGTGTTGAGTTCCATTCCTTACACCTTTGGCCCATTCAATTCAAACCAAAATTATTGTTTAGCCTATTCACGGTTCAAACTATAAAATGTAGTTCAAACTTATTTTTTCAAACTTATTTTTTAACTTAAACCAACTAAACCAAACATTTGAACAAACTTACCAAACATAAGTTCAAATTATAAATCGTGGTTCAGACTTATTTTTTTGTTTTAACCAATATTGGTCCTCTATTTCAATCAATTAGTTCTAACCACTCTCCTAAATAGATCCGTATATGCAATGATGGAGCCACCCGCAAACAAAAACATTGCACTTTTTTTTTCCTTTCAACATTTTTGTATATGAAATTTTATACGACTTGTCTCTTACCTCCTTGAAATTCAACATGTATTTGTTTGCACCACATTGTTTAGTTCTTTCATGGCCACATCCCATGACTAATTTATCTGCCTCCTTCTCTGTTTCTATCAAGGAAATAGAATTTGGAAACTTAACAGAAAAATAAGATTCCCTCTAAAGTGGACTAGCGCATACGTTTGAGAAAGGAGGGGTGAGGAACACATCAATTTTTAGCGTAAAAGACGCTGTGCGGTCAAATAGGGTGGTTGATGCATTTGTCACGTTGTTCGTTGATAATACTGGCCAAGCCAAGTCTAGTCTAAAATTACCTGAAAGGAGGGCGAAACAAATGAACGGTCATGATAAGATTGCACGCGTCGGCAAGGGATACACGAGGTCATTGACTTTCTTTTCGTGGGCCAGACTGGTGGGCGCTCAAT
>CAMOHE010050488.1:11930-26808 GCA_946598075.1 Artocarpus hirsutus | reverse complement strand
AGTCTGGCAGTACATGAAAGACTGGATATGCGCCTAATGGATGTCGTTACAGCCTATCTGTATGGTTCACTTGATAACGATATCTATATGAAAATCCCTAAAGAATTTAAGATGCTTGAAGCATGTAATTCAAATTCTCGAGAAAATTATTCAATTAAGTTACACAAATCATTATATGGATTGAAGCAGTCTAGACGCATGTGGTATAATCGCCTTAGTGAATATTTAATAAAAGAAGGTTACAAAAATGATCCTATTTGTCCATGTGTTTTTATAAGGAAATCTGGATTTAAGTTTGTTATAATTGCGGTATATGTTGATGACTTAAATATTATTGGAACTCCTGAAGAAGTTCTAAAAGCAATGGATTATTTGAAGAAAGAATTTGAGATGAAAGACCTTGGAAAAACAAAGTTTTGTCTCGGCTTGCAAATCGAGCATTTAGCAGATGAAATTTTTATTCATCAATCAAATTACATAAAAAAGGTCCTAAAATGATTTTACATGCATAAAGCACATCCTTTGAGTACCCCCAATGATTGTTCGATCACTTGATGTGAAAAGGACCCTTTTCGACCTCAAGAGGATAACGAAGAACTTCTTGGTCTTGAAGTGCCATATCTTAGTGCGATTGGTGCACTAATGTATCTTGCTAATAATACTCGACCGGATATAGCATTCTCTGTAAGTTTATTAGCAAGATATAGTTCTTCTCCAACTCGAAAGCATTGGAATGGAGTTAAGCATATATTTCGATATCTCCAAGGAACAAGTGATATGGGCTTGTTTTATTCAAATAACATGGGATCACAACTAATTGGTTATGCGGATGCAGGTTATTTACAAAGCTTGATTTCAAACAAGCTATTTATTTACATATGATGGTACAGCTATATCATGGCGTTCTACAAAACAAACCATAGCTGCTACTTCCTCAAATCACGCAAAAATAATAGTAATTCATGAGGCAAGCCGAGAATGTGTTTGGCTAAGATCAATTACCCAACATATCCAAGAAATATGTGGTCTACCTTCGAAGAAAGAAGCTCCAACAACACTATACGAAGATAATGCTGCTTGCATAGCTCAATTAAAAGGAGGATACATCAAAGGAGATAGAACAAAACACATTTCACCAAAATTCTTTTTCACCCATGATCTTGACAAAAATGGTGATATTGATGTTCAACAAATTCGTTCAACAGATAATCTGGCGGATTTATTCACAAAGGCATTACCAATTGCAACATTTGAAAGATTAGTGCATAATATTGGAATGCGTCGGTTTAGAGATCTAAAGTGATGTTTCCATGAGGGGGAGGAAATACGCGCTGTACTCTTTTTCCCTTGATTTAGGTTTTGTCCCACTAAGTTTTCCTAACAAGGTTTTTAATGAGGCAGCTCTTTTGGCGTATTATACAAGAATAATGTACTCTTTTTCCTTCACTAGGATTTTTTTCCACAGGTTTTTTCCTAGTAAGGTTTTAATGAGGCATATTTTTTATAATAGACATTCAAGGGGGAGTGTTATGAATATAGTATTATGACGGATGTCCATAACCCTCAAAGTCTTCAAATCTCATAATCCCCAAGGCTTCACAAATTCCATAACCTCTATTTGTTACAATTTATTCATAATTATTTTTTCCATTTACAATAACATTAAGCCTATTGTAACCTATGGATATCTTTAGTCTATAAATAAAGGCTTTAACAGGCATGCAAAATAGAAAAAAAAAAAGAAATAGATATCATTCTCTCATTCTCTTGTGTTCTTCTTTACTTCTATCTTATATTCTCTTGTTTTGTCCTTTTTATTTTACAACATTATCACTGTTTTGTCGCATTGTTTCGATTCTTTTCGTTTTTCAGTTGGTTCCTTTGTGTCACAATTGCTCTCTTGAATTTTTTGTCAAGGTTTTTTATTCCTATTTTCTAAGTGGAGGCATTTTCATAGAGTAACGTCAAGGATACCAATTTTAATCTAACTTCTATCCCAACTCATGAGGTGTATTTTATTGATGTATAAATCCTTTAAACATCTACCAATATAAACATAACAATTTATGAGTTGAGACATAAGTTAGGATTATAGATGAAATCCCTAGCATTTTTCATTTTTTTTTATTCCTTCTAGTTTTCAAGATCATGGTCGTTTTAAAGATTATCCTAGTTTGATGGCAACTTTCGTAGATTTAAATTGCATCATAACATCCTACTATCAGAAATATCTCAACCGCCGTATTAAGATCCTTGTCTTTTTCCACTTAATGTCGTTTCATCTGGTTTGTTGTAATCTTGTTTCTTTAATTTGTTTGTCCATTTCGATGTCGTTTATTGAGATCATTTTTCTCTTTTTAATTTGATCAGGTTTTGAATTTATTGTGGTTCGTTGGGGCCCATTGGTAAAGCAAGACCATCTAAGAGAGGGATTGGAAGCTGGACAAAGGCTAACCAAGAGTAAAGAAAGGTTGGCAATTGATTAGTGGTGGATTGTTGCAAGTGCCGGTCGCCTTTTAGATGCATGCAGAGGCAAGTTTTTTCACTTCTTTTTTTTTAACAAGATTTGTGTGTTTTTTTTTTTTTTGTTTTATTTTGTTTTGTTTTTATTTGTTTATTTCAATCTTCTTTATTTTGTGGTTAGCAATGTGAATTTAGAGTTCATTGATTAAAAAACACTCTTATTTGACCTTAAAAAGTTGAAACTCTGTTATTCATAAAACTGTAGAACACAATCGAAAAGAGTATACTATAAACTAGATCGGTTCTCACTACTTCAGAAGTAGTGGGGGTTTAAACCTCGTAGAGATGAAAATGACTTTTCTTAGTTAAAAGTGTAATTAGCTGTGTCATTTCCTATTGCAAAATTCACTAAGATCACGTCTCGAGGACCATATCAGTTTTATACTTCTTACTAATATAAAGGGAAGTGTGGAACAAGGGAAAAAATAAAAATAGCGTATCAATATTGTAATGATTTAATTTTTTTTTTCAATAGCACTAAAACATATTTTATTAATTAAACTGATTTTGATTAGTTTTTTATTTGATGGGATTTTGATTATTTTTTGTGTCATTGTAACATAAATAATTATTAGGAGCATTGGTCAAAACCAATTAGTTAAAACTATTGTAGCATGTGAAAGTTTTATACTGTAGCATTTTTTTTGCTTTTTACTGTAGTTGAGAGTTTTACAGAATTTGTTAGTAGTTCTAACTGTATTCTTCACTATTGATGAAAATATCCGATCCAATCAAAATTGAAATTTTAAAAACACCAATGCTGCACAAAATGCTGCAAAGAAATAGCATAGTTCATAGGAGGACACAACTTAACACTAATCAAATAAAACAAACACAAGCACAAATTGGGATTACAACTAAAATTGTTATAAACCAGAGCACAGAATTATAAAAGAAATACACGAAGATTCACTATCAAAACCTCCAGTGAGAACTGATAAAAGAACCACCGGAAGTAGCAACAAACCTCGAGCACGCAGCAAAGTCGAAGTGCCGCCTTGCCGGCAGCACGTAACTCCCATGCGCTGCAGCAGCTGCAGCTGCCGCCACAACGCAACACCACCAACACTATTAACCATTTTAAATCGGAAGAACCAATTAGATTACGTGTAATATATACACACACACATACATATTTATATGTCTACCACATTGTACAACTTCACATTGTTGTAATGCCGAGTAACATTCTGTAAAATTTTAGGAAATATGCAAAAATTAGAAAAAGGTTTACAACAAATTAGATGGCCAAAAGCATTGAAAAGAATATTTAAC
This sequence comes from Artocarpus hirsutus, assembly GCA_946598075.1. Lineage (NCBI taxonomy): Eukaryota > Viridiplantae > Streptophyta > Magnoliopsida > Rosales > Moraceae > Artocarpus > Artocarpus hirsutus. The sequence goes on along the minus strand of CAMOHE010050488.1, from coordinate 23,010 downwards.
ATTCTCTACAACCCAACATACAAAATATAAAAATCAATTAAGTTTTTAAGACCAATGAAGATCAAAATATAGAATAACTTGTTTCCCTTCAGCACTTGAAAGCATCCTAACAAAGCAAAGAAGCTCAAAACATAATACATCTTCACTCCTGCTTCTCATTCCCCATTGGAATCCTCTACTCCACTAGTTCTGCATGCCAAAAGCATAAAAAACGTGTCAAAGATCCGAAAATTGAAGAAGCAAGAAACAACAAAGAAACCAACAGATTGACAGATACAATGGGAGACAACAAAGTCAAAATCAAGTATAGTAAGGAGTAGAGAGAGAATACCAAGAGAAACTTCTGTTAAAAGTACACATAATTGCACAATGCTTTATCACACTCTTTTCCAGTCGACAAATATTCGAGGAATGTGAGAAATCTTTGGCCAATCTTCGCCTGCTCCTCTCTGGCACCGGTGACTTAACAAAAGACATCTACTAATGTCCAAACATGAAAGACAAAGGGGAAGGCCTTCTTCTGGCAAGCATTCCAATTGTTCGCAATTACAGATGGTCAGTTGCTGAAGGGATGTAAGATGTTGAAAACCTTTTCCGTTTAAGCCTTTAAGTTTCGGAAAGTAGATGTTGAGAGAAGTCAATGAAATTGGAAGCAATCCTTCATCGGGGAATGAATCCACCACTTCTTCACATTCGTTGAGTTGTAAGCTTTGAAGAGAAGAAAGTCTTTGCATATCCCAATCCATGCGGTTTGCAAAGAGCAATTTGCAATCAAGAATCTGAAGTTGTCGTAAGTTTGAGGGCAATCCCACTCTTGAAAACATCTCAACCCTTGAACAGCAAGATATGAACAAGGACTCAAGAGAAGGATATGCAATGTCAATCTGTTGGCATGTTGGAAATACGGCGACCATTTCATTACAAAACCAAAAGGCAACTCTTTTCAAGGAAGGAAGGTCACCAGAGGGTAATCCCACATTTAGCTTCCAACAACATTGCAAATCAAGCTCTTTGAGACGAGGGAAAATCGAGCCTTCTTGATCGTTTCTAGTAAATGACCAGTTCTCCCACCTAAGCATCCCAGAGAATGACAACTTTTCCAAGGATTGAAATGGCTTGGTCGAAGAAGTACCACAAAACTCATCACCTATAGTAACCAATTCATTCAATTCCGCAATTTCAAGCTCTATTAGGGAAGGTAACTCTCCAAGCTGTGGCAATAGACAACAATGTTCACATCTGAATAGCGACACTTTTGCCAAGTTAGAATACGAATGATGCCCCACCCAGTTTGAAAACCTTGTTCCTCTATAACCAATGACGTCGAGTTCCTTCAAGTTTGTGTATGGTTGAAGGGCATTTAGTACTTCCCTTTCCTTCACTGAATCATTAGTTTCACCGTCCCATCTCAAAATCAGCTTAGTAAGATGCCTCTTGCTCTTCATGTTTGCTTTGAAAACATCCCCAATATCCACCACATTTTCAAGTCCTGAAATACAAAGACCTCCATGCAAAAGATGCAATGCTCCTAAATCCCTAATCCTTGAGCCATTATTTTCACCCAAAACAAAATCACTCAACGCTTGTAGATTTTTTACAAAGGAAATTTGGAGAGGCATCTCTTTTAAACATATGCCACTTATGTCAAAATGCCGCAGATTGATTAAGCTAGACATGTTGATTTGCAACTGTGTAAGTTCTCTACAGCCTGACAACAATAGTGTCTGCAAATTGTACAGCATAGAAATTGAACTAGGTACTTCTTTGATCTTTGTCCAAGATAAATCCAAGTACCTTAGGTGAATTAAATTCCCAATGGAGCTAGGCAACTCGGTGATGGATGATTGAGATAAAGAGAGCACTCTTAAGCATCCTCCTCTTTGCAACACTTCAGGTAGGACATTGTGCGTCAATGTTGACTCAATAAATTCATATGATAATGGTAAGGCTAACAACGAGCGCAAATACTTGGTTTTCGACAACCCCTCTGATCCAATAGTGTCCTTAGATTCTTTTCCATAAGACAAATGGCGCGTTTTTTGTGTGAGACACTGTAGGCCATTATAATTATCTGATATAAAGTAAAACTCGCCCGATACGAGCATAGCTAAGTCGTGCATCAGATCATGCATGAAAAAAGTGCATTCATCCCAACTAGATCTTTGGAAGAATGACCTTGACATTAAAGCGTTCAAGTACTCTTCTCCAACATCTTCAATTCTTTTTCCATTTTCAGGTTGCAAAAGGCCCTCAGCCATCCACAACAAAATTACTTTCTCTCTTTCACTTTCATGGAATTCATAATCTTTTGGAAATATTGAGAAGAAACCAAAACATCGCTTCAAATGTGGAGGTAAAAAATGGTAGCTCAACCACAAAGCTGGAAGAACGTTGGTGTCATGATTATTTGAAAATTGAAACTCCCATACATCGCTCTGCAATATCCTTCTCCATTCCTCTGGATTTGATACCGAGCGCAGAAGACCAGCGATTGATTTTACCGCTAAAGGAAGGCCTTTACACTTCTTAACAATTTCAGTCCCAATTTCTTTCAACTCCGAATTTGCGTATAACCCTGCATCATCAAAGACATGTTTTGCAAATAATTGCCAACAATCAACATCAGATATTGTCCGTAGCTTGTAAGTTTGATCATTTCCCATCCTTGATGCGGCTATTTCACTTCTCGTTGTCATGATTATCTTACTTCCATGCTCTCCAAATTGAAAAGGGCTTTTTAAGAGGTCCCAAAGACTGTAATTTTCATTCCAAACATCATCATGGACAAAAAGGAATCTCTTTCCCATCAAGGCTTTCTTTAGTTCATTTTGAAGCTGATATAGGTCGTCAACATCATATTTTCTGGACGTGATCGTCTCCAAAATCGTTCTTGTTATTCTAAAAACATCGAATTCCTCGGACACAGTCACCCACGCTTTCAGGTCAAAATGTTCTTGGATTCTGCTATCTCTATAAACAAGCTGGGCAAGAGTAGTTTTGCCGATACCACCCATGCCAACGATAGGAATCACCGATATCCTACACCTGCTAACATCATTTGACAACAACAACTTAACAATAGCCTCTTTATCAGCTTCTCTTCCATAAACATCACATTCCTCTACCAAAGGAGCAAGTAATCTTTGCGGGGGTCTATTTCGAATGCATTCCCTCAAACCAAGCACATCTTTTTGATCCAATAGAAGCTTTAGCCTATGAAGAATATCGTCTATATCCAACTTTACACCATTTTCAAACGCACCAAACATTGTTGGAATGAAGTTGAGAAACTTACTTGCTTTGCTTCTAGATTCACCTCCTCCAATGTTGCGTCTCAAGGCTTCGAAATCGACTTTGTCCATCACGCGGTCTGCTTCGTAAACAACTTCTTTGAGCTCGTCAAGCCACTTCTTCACATTTTGGTCCGTGAGCTGTTTCTCTTCTGCATCATTCAGGAGCACATTGGCAGACAACAAAGTGATTTTCAGCTCAGAGAGAAGCTTGGCAATCAGTTTCTTTCCTTGAAACAAGTCAAGGATCTCCGATGAAGCCAACCTGTCAAACAAGGCATTGAGGAAACTAGAGAGGAGAGCTCCTCCCACCATTTCAGCCATTATGGACACTTCTTGAGATGAAACTTCAAAGAAACTTTTTTTTTTTTTGGACGCTATAAGAATTTGAAAGATTGTTTAAAGGAAGTTCTCCATGGTAAATAATACTAGGAAGACGAGAGTCAACAACTGCTTCTGTGGTAAAGAATAAAAACAAAGGGTCTAATTTCCATTTTCATACAAGGTGGCACTAGAAAATCAAACTAAATTATTAAGGCAGCTGTTTCTGTTTTGTTTTTTTAGCAAAAAGAAGCCCAAAAAGTCATTCTTTTTGACTAGTCTTTTCTCTAATTTTCATTTTTACCTGGAAAAAAATATGCATATTTTTTTTTGGCAATTGAGGGAGCCTAATTCCTCGGAAAGGACACGAGTACAACCTGACTATGTAAATTGATGAAAATTTCTTAATGAAAACTTGAAAGTATTTATTTTTAAAAATAATTAAATAGTTAATTATTAATTTAAAAAAAGTGACACCCAATTATCCCAACCCAAAACAGTTGAAGCCATCAAATTCATTACAGAAAAAGCATGCTACCAAAAGATAAATGAAAAGAAAGCCTTCATTTGAACCCTTTTTTAGTGTGTTTTTGTTATGGGTTCTGAACAAAAACCCTAGTCTGAGCCAGTTGCTTAGTACCATTTTGGAATTTACAGTTCTGTTTCAGAGGATTAGACAAAAGGCCGTGAGAGCTGTACCTTCCACAATGGGGGTGACTGAATATGTGTTGCGCAGTGTTGAAGCTAGCAGATATTTTCAGGGGCCTGTATTAAGCTAAAATTTTCAAGTAAAATACATTATTACTATTTTAATAGAATTTAATTTAATTTTTTAAAATTTAGGATTCCTAAAGTTATGAATTCATATAATATTGTGGTTGAGTTATTGTTTGTTTAATATTTTAAAATTGAAACTTTTGATTCAAACCAAGACTAATTAAGATATTTTTCTTACAAAATTTAAATTGTTACAGTGTTTTTCGTTTAAACCAATTTTTTAAATACCATAAAATTTCAAAAGAGAAAATTGAAGGCCATAATTGAAACTTTTTAAAATATTTAATATAAATATTTTAAAGAAGAAGTTCAAGTGGTGGTAAAACAAGAAAAAAGTAAAAAAAAAAATTAATATTAAGCTTATATCATAAAGGAGCCACTTGGAACAATAAAGATGCCCCTACTAGGCTCATCGTGGTTCTGCCGCCGTGGGCGTGATCTAAATGTTCTTTTGAAAACGGGGAAATACTCAGGCAAGACTCGCTCACTGCACGTTATAGAAAGTGCACAATTTGAGGCAATATCAAAGATGCAGCTCAAGTGTTTTGGGGGCCTTAGGCAAAAATGTTTAGGTCATATTTGGAGATAGGATTATGATAAATACTTTATCATGTATTTGTAAATTGACACACTAGATTTCTGGAAAAGGACTTATTACTAAATTAAAAGAATGATTTAAATTTTAAAAATATTGATTTGTAATACAAATGTAATACTAAGTAATACTAATAGAATATTTGGTATGGTGGTTAAAATTATTGGTTAAAATTGTAAACACTATAACATGTAAAAGCTTTACACTCTAACAACTTGCTTTATACAATTCTTAATTAAAGAATTAGTTAAAACTAACTTTTACCAAATAAGCTATAAGTAAAATTGAGAATCTATTGCTTGTAAATTAAAAAATTGAAAGACTAAACATTTGATCTGCTTTAAAAAATTAAACAATCTTTTGTTTTTTTTTGTTTTTTTTTTTGCCCTAGAAAAGTCTTCTGTCCCTTTTTTGAAAGGGAGAGACGGCTTTCCCCTCCCCTGTTACACAAAACCAACTAGAATAATAGCTTGCAACGACGGAGCATGTGAGGGAAAGGGTGACAACAGCGGGCTGGGCGGCAACAATCGATGAATAACCGAGGCATGGAGGCTGCGAGCGAAGAGATCCTGGTTGGGCCTTGGATGGCAATCAATGAGATCCGGGGATAGGGTGGTGATCGACGGAGATTTGAGGTTGCAAGCCGACGTGATGATCTGGTGAATGCGGGGCTTTGATGAAGATCTGGTGGAGGATGGGGGAGAAGGCAAGCTGCAAGCTCCATAGTGGACGGTGATGACACCAGGACAGGCGTCGAAGGTCACAATATCCTTGAGGATTATCAAATCGCATAGAACTTTTAGATATTAGTTGTTCCTAAAATGAGAATTATTATATGGTCAATTAATTAATTTATCTGATCAAAATTTAGAATTATTTATCATAATCTTAGTTTCAGTCTGATATAACAAACACACCCAAAGAAGCATTTTAAAAAACTAAGTGAATCTTCGAATTTTGATTTTGAGACCTAAAGATAGCATTTGATATATGTTTAAAGAAGAACTCGGATTTCATGTGCAATTTTGATGTGTTAATTGGTACGTAATAAACAACATTGATATGCACTAAAAATTTAAAATGCTTTTTAACTTACTTTTAATTGGTATACATATATATATATATATATATAATTAAATGGTATGAGATTATGTGATTGGTTGTTTTGGCAATAAATTAGGAAGCTCTTATGGTAGGACATATATTTTGATCCTATTAATAGATCATATTATTTTAACTATTGGATTAACGCTTCAATGATTTATTCATAGCCGTCCACGTTAAAAATTTACAAGACACGACGCAAAAATGTTTCAACTATAAATCAAATTGTTGAAAAATAATTTAATGGTTAAAATAACATGACTTATCAACAGAGTCAATATACATCCTACTGGAAGTTTTGCCAATGAATTAAACATCGTTTAAAAAACTAAAAATTAAACAGAAGATCTTAATCCCATAAAAGTTCTTTCACATGATATTTTCCTTAAAAAAAGAAAAAGAAAAAGCCCCTTGAGTGCATAATTAACATTTGTTATTTATGAGGACAATTTTTTAACTTTCAAATAGGATAATATGCCTGAAACTTAGGTTGTTGTTCTGGTTCCAACTCTTAAGAAACCATTGTTGCTCCTTATTTTCTACAATTTTTTGCTCGTTCTTTTATTTCTTTCTTTTTTTGGTTTCTTTAACATAAAATTAATATTAAGCTGATAAAAAAAAAAAAAAGACAATTGGGGGCCTTGTTTTCGGATGGGAAATTATATTGGCTTAAGGAGGATAAAGTCAGCAATGCATAGAGGATATTATTCGATACTTGGTTTGCTATAGACTTATTCTTTCTTGTTATTATCATTAATAAAATTTACTTGCTCACACTACCGTATGGTTGTTTTTATTTTATTTGTTTTTTTTAATTGTTATTTAATACAATCTTTCCTTTAAAATTTAAAGTGAATTGCATTTTTAGAATAAATAATTGAAGTAAATTTCAAACTTTAAAAATATTTGAAGTAAATTACAGTAAGTAGAGATGGTGAGTTTTTTTTTTACTAGTATTAAATAAATATTTTACCTAGTACATTTTCTGTTTACTTAATATATTTTCTATTTATCATAAACATATTTAAAACATGTTATTTACTTGCAATTAGTTTCATAAAAAAAAAAAAAAAAAAAAAAAAAACTATTATTATACTTAAAGAATTGTGGGACCTCTAGTGGGTTCCATACATGGCAGGGGTTGGACTTGTAGACATCCATGTGCCTGCTTTCGTTTCTCTTTTTTATTTTTTTTTTTCCTTAATTCAAATTTAGCATTCTTAAAAAAAATTAATTAAATCTTCGTAAAATATCTTAAAGAAAATACTCTAAATATTTCTTGCATTTCTTCAAAAATATCATATTTATCCTCTTATCATAAAAAATGTCTCAAAGTATTCTTATACTTTTATAAAAACAGATCACTTGTTTTTTTTTAAAGATTTTTGAAAATACCAAGGAGAATTACCTTACTAACCTATTGCGTATATGCCAGGAGGGAAATTACAAGCCTATTTGACAAAGTTAGTTCTAATTAATTTTCAGTTAAGAACGGTATAAAATTCTTACATATTATAATAAATAAAAAAAATTATAATATAAAACTCTCACGTGCTTTAATATTTGCAGTGAATTTTTTGCTCAGGATATATGTGTTTGTTGATCTATTTTCGTTCTCATAATACAAGATACAACAATCTATGGGTCTCCACCCAACGCTTTCCACTATCTAATATTTGTCGAGTTCTTCGATGTGAAAGACACTCCGCAAGAAGCACTAGCACTCTTTCCTACAATTTCTGTTGTTTCCCAAAGCTAAATTCCCCCGTAAAAATAATCCTATTTCCCGTAAAAATAATCCTATTTACTCTCTTGAGATTATAATTTTGTTAAAAACAAAATAGTAAGACCTGGTCAAAAAATTACGCTACATATTATACTGCGGCTTATAGTTTTGTAAATAACGAGCTTATAATCTCATAGGGATAAAAGAAATTTCTAATCAGGAATCAAATGAAAACAAGATAAGTACTAGTCCTGTATTTATTGTTTAAATTGTAATGTCTTAATATTAAGGATTATTTACTTTTTTGGTGCCCTCTGTTTTAAGTTTATTAAAAAACTATACAAACTTTAAACTTATGGTTCTTGATCTAAAATATATCCTTTAGATGTGTTTGTGTGTGTGTGTGTGTTCTTTTTGTTCTCTTCTAATGTTTAAGTTTTAGTTTTCTTTTTCTTTTTTATGGATGACTTATAGACTGTTTGGCAAAGTTAATTCTAATTAACTTTTCAGTTAGGAACAATATAAAGCTCTCACATGCTATAATAAAAATAAAAAAATAATAAAAAAAGAAGAAGAAGTTGCTACAGTGTAAAGCTCTCACATGCTATATTGTTTACATTTCTAACCAATAGTTTTAACCACTATACGAAACGCCCTTCTGTCATTTTAAGGCCAAAACAATTATTAACCAAGATATGGTATAGAATTGTGTATTAAATTATCTAATTTGAAGACATACATTCGATGAGTTCAAAAACTAAAGATACACTTTTTAAATAAACTTAAAATGCAGGTATAGAAAGATAAATATCCCTTTAAGTAAATACTCATCTTTGAAATATAATATAGAACAAATTTCTTGGCACAGTATTAGTATTTTAAAACAACTTAGCCAGTGAAGAGTTGTTTTTACCTTTTTTAAGGATAACTTAGTCATTTTTAGATCAAAACAATTATTGACCGAGATAACGTATGTAGATTTATGTATTAAATTATCTAATTTAAAAGCACACATTCGATGAGTTCAAAAACCAAATGTATAGTTTTTAATTAAACTTAAAACGCAAGTATAAAAAGGTAAATATCTCTTTAAATAAATATTCATTTTTAAAAAATATATTTAAAAAACTTAACCAGCGAAGAGTTATTTTTACCTCTTTCAAAGGATTAGGAATAACGTTGTGTCTGCCGCCAAAAATTTTTAAGGATATTTTAGGCATTTAGATGATAAAAGAATAAACTGCAAACTTAGCGATTTTGAAAAGAAAAAAAAAAATGCATATTTAGGGTATTGTTCCTGTTACTTTGGGAGAAAAGGTAATCCGAATAGAACATGGGATGAATATTGTCTATTGGAATGAAGACTGTAAAATCCGGACGAGCTTTTCTTATAATTGAAAATTGTAAAATTCCAATATCTAAACATGAAATTAATGGCCTACAAATGACTTTCAAAATGCTACATGGTACTCTTAGGTTTTAAAAATATGTTGCTTTATGTTGTCGACGCTAGCCAGTTTGAACTTGTGTCTACTTGTACATAAACAAACGCAATGAGTAAAGCTTAAACCATCCAAATTCTTGCTTTAAGGTGTTTGAAAAAGTAGTAGGAATCACTTTTACTATAGCATGTGAGAACTTTACACTGTAACAATTTTTTTTTATTATTACTGTAACATGTAAGAGCTTTATACTGTTTATAACAGAGTTTGTGGTGGGAACCATGTAGTGGAAACCATTGCCAAACACACGATTAAAACTCAATAAATTAGAATTTAGAGGATATGGAAATTTTGCTAATTTTTTTATTTTAAACTATGTAAAGGGGTGAATTCTCATTATGGTCCAGGTATATAATACTCGGATGCAAAGCGTGTAATTTCTAGTATCCCAACAGACTACTTTTTTGTAGCATAGTAGGATACCAGCACGAAAGATAACCCTTACTAATTGGTTGCTTCCGGTATTATGACATGATATTGTTCTGGATATTTCTCACAAAATATTTTCTTTGCATCCCAAAAATCTATCCAAGGATTGTGGTTATGGGATTTGTACACTTTGTGCCTTTTTTACTATTATCTCTCATTTTTGAGATGCAGAGTAAAAGCATTTTCCAAATGTGTATGGCAATAATCATATTGTTCAAAATTTTTGATGTATTAAAATTTTGATATATAAGACGACTATACTCACACCTTAAACTTTTTGTTTTTTAAGGAAGAAACCACGATGAATTAAAACCTTAGACGTGCTCCTTACAAATAATTTCAACATTTCAGAAGTTGAAGTTCATTGTGTGTGTGTGTGTCTGTGTTTGTTGGGGGGGGTGGTGGGGGGGGAATCTTTATGATGAGAAAATCGTCTAAAGTCTATATCCTCTTTAAACTAAGCACCCAACCAGGTGGCTGAGAAGACTTATTCGAGAAGGATCAAGATCCGTTCGACCAGGACCTAAATCCGTCCAACTAGGACCAGGATCTGTCTAACCAAGATCTGTTCGAGCAGGATCTGTTCGACCAAGACCAGGATCCGTCTAACTAGGACGTGTTTGACCAGAACCCGTATGACCAGGACCAGGATCCGTCTGAGTAGGACCCGTTCAACCAGGACTAGGATCTATCCAAGTAGGGTCTGTCTGACCAGGATCGATTTGACTAGGTCAATCCGACTTGGCCAAATCAACCATGAAGGACAACCCCGACTAGCAAGATGGTAGGATCTCGAGCAGATCACACAGTAGTGGATCATACCTAAAGACCACCACGTGGCACAATCTCAGCCCTCCTTTGGGCAATCCCCCTCCTTCGAAGATCATGACACCTGTCGCTAGACACCCGAGTCACGGGGCCAAACAGGGTCCACACCAAGATCCAAGCTAAACTTTATAAATAGGAGCATTAACTCCCTCATAAAGGTAGGTGCATTCTCCCCTTGCCTAATCTATCTCTCCCTTTGTTCTTCTCAGTTAAAACACTAACTTAAGCGTCGAAATGTCCTTGACAAACACCAAACTGATGTCCCCTTAATCCGAGGCCTTCCCTGTTAGAAAATAATTTTTTATGTGGGCACACATATGTAATTAAATGTGTTATTTAATGCTATCTTAAAGTAAAGCCTAAATTAAAGTGATATAATTAAGATAAAGTTAAAAAGCTTTATTGGGTATTAAAATAATGTATGGGTTATTTTATAAATATTATATGTGTAGATACCAATTTGTAATTTTCAGATTTTATGATGGACGAAACTGAAAATACATTAAAA
>CAMOHE010050488.1:0-11910 GCA_946598075.1 Artocarpus hirsutus | reverse complement strand
GGACTAGGATCTATCCAAGTAGGGTCTGTCTGACCAGGATCGATTTGATTAGGTCAATCCGACTTGGCCAAATCAACCATGAAGGACAACCCCGACTAGCAAGATGGTAGGATCTCGAGCAGATCACACAGTAGTGGATCATACCTAAAGACCACCACGTGGCACAATCTCAGCTTCCATTGGGCGAAACTGAAAATACATTAAAATAACAAAAGTTATATATTCTGGTTATGGTCCCCAATTCATACGTATTATTCATTCAGAAAATTACAAACATCCTGCTTCTTTGAAAATCCCATCTTCCTTGAAGTTTTAAAGGGATACGTATTGAATTGGAAGGTGATAACCTAAGTTTATTCAGTGTCATGAATCCAGGTACGCTTCCGCAATTCAGAACTATTCTTCTCAATAATTTGACATGAACGATCCTGTAGAATTTTGGTTCAATCTAATCTATCATTCCCTCCTCTTGTCGATCCGACCAGACCAGGCGGATCCAAGAAGAACAGAAAACTCGACCACCATACACCCCTGCACATGGCGTTGTGATGATCTCAGGTATCAACAAGCTACACACCATACCATACTCAAAAACAAACTAGTTGCATTTTACGCGGGACATTTTTCCTACAATTATTTCCCATATATGTGTGTATGTATATATGGAAAATTGATCAAATTCTGATGGCCAAACATTTCCTTTTTGTGAAATAACGAAATAAAGAAAACCAATAAATAAATACAGATTAAACAGCACATATTTCTAGGAAGAATTCTCCACACAATTTCTAATATATCACTATACGTTGCAAATGTTTCTAATAGACATTATTAGCTTGTTTAAAAAAATTAGTTTAAACAAAAATTTTAGTTCAAGTTAATTTTATTATAGTATTTTTTTATTAAATTTAAATTGTTGTAATATTTTAAGTTTAAATATTTTGTAGTTATGATTACTTGTATTTATCATTTTTCCAATACAAAACCCTAGTCGAGAAGAAGCCGTTTATTCACCTACCAAAGGCAAATTAATGACCCCGACCATGGCCTAGCCCCACCCACCAAGAAAAAAGGACAACCATTAAAGGGCTGAAACAATATGGCGTACAAATGAAAATCGATTGGGAGCGTGGGCTATGTCCGAGCCTTAGAAATTCAAATCATTTATGTGTCAATTTATATGCCACCTCAAATAATAATTATTGGATTGTACGAGAACATCCACCTGGCTTGGATGGGAATGCATTATTGGTTTTTGGAGGAGGGAAGCTGCCTTTCTTGTAATTTTGACAAAGGACCACCCGAAAGGACAGCCTTTGTTTGCCAGACCTCAAGGGCATAATAAATAATAAATATATAACTTCTTAAATTGTCATTTTTTCCCTCTAGATTTTGATACGGCAAAATTAAAGTACGTTGTTCATTGGGTCATGCACCACTTTAGACGATCCAAAAATTTCAACAATTGTTGACCATCAAAGCGTGAAATATTTCTATTCGTTGTGAATATATATTACAAACGTATGAAAATATTAACATGCAAATTTATTAATGCAACAGGAACACAATAACTTGCTACATTATAGATAAAATTTTAATAGGTTTGTTTATGTCAACAGATTGATATAAGTTCCAAGAATTAGATTAGGGGAATGTGTATTTGAATATTTGATATGATTTTTTTAAGGGACAATTTGATATGGTTTAGAGAGTTCTTAAATTATTATTATTATTATTATTATTATTTACTCTAAGATAAAACTTCCCACGTGAAAAGGAAAAAAAGCAAAAACAAAGATAGAAGTTTTTTTTTTTTTTCTATTTCATTATAAGAGAAACTTCAACTAAAATTTCTGAAATCTAGCTTCTATTAGCATGTGTATAATTATTGTTTGTTTGATTATGTTGTTGGGTCTGAAATGGGCACTTCAAGACAGCTATGCTACAAACATGTCACACTTGGTATGATTTTGTATTTATTGTGTGTGCTTTGAAACAGTTTGCAAACAGGGAATTTCTATGGCAAACTCTGTGTTTGTAACATTATTAATGGCCAATAATGATTCCTTCTCCAATGTACTTTCCAAGGAGGACTTGGTCTTATTAGCATGTGCAGCAGCTTTTGCTTCTTTAGATTGATTTTATGGAATATGAACATCATTTTACCTAATGAGAGAATTTGGCATTATAATCAACTAGTGTTTGGTGGAACAAACAATGAAGCTTCCTCAGATAGATGCTTATCACCAGTTCTTCTCTTTCCTTTTTCTCCCCTAATTCCTTAATGCAATTAGAATTCCCATTTTTTCCCTTTCTTCTTTTAAAATAAAATAAAACTCTACAATAGGGTATGAAAACAAAATCCACAAAGCTTTGTTTTTAGCTATTATATCTCTATTAAATCGCTCAATCATATTTACATATTTTTTATTTTGATTTGATTTGGACCTTATGTAAACGTTAAGTAACATGCACTCCATGCGGTAAAAGGCTCCTAAAATAACTTTTTATGATGCCTTTTACAAGGTTTGGCAATAAATTAAACATTTCTTGTTACCATGCTTCTCCTTGTGCATTTCTAATAGGGTGTTTGATAAGCATGATTAGAACTAATTTTTCAATTCAAAACATTGTATCATGTGAGAGCTTTATACTATTTAATAACTAAAAAGTTAGCTCTAATCATGCTTATCAAACACTCTATAAGATATGCAAAAGCCATTTGATCTTCTGGCAAGCAGGGAGAAAAAAAAAAAAAAAAAAAAGAAAAGCGCTCTTTCTCATGTTGCTGTGCTTGTGTTTTGAAGGAAAGCTTTGGTCCTTAATTAAAGATTGGTCTTACATGTAACATGAAAAAGTAAAGTTTGTGATGTTAAATCTATTGTGTGTAATAATAACTTCAAGGTAAAATTAGTAAAAATAGATATAGCAAAAATAGATATAGTATTTAAAATGGTATTATACAATGAAGCACAAAATAGAATAACATATTAAATGTGCTATCTTCACACTTTCTCATGAAAAATATGACATTGGCATTGATATTTGCCTTAAAGATGATCTAAGATAGAATAAGTAGAAGTGTTTGTCTATCTAATGCTAACATAAAACTAAGCATCCGCATTCCATGTTTTACGGACTTTAGTTTCAAACTATACTATATTAAACTAAATTAAAAAGGAAATTAGAGACTCATCTGATAGTGTTTTTAAAAGATTTTGTTCTATAGATTTGAAGATAAAAATGAGAATTTTTTAATAATAGTGCTGAGATTATTTTTGAAATTACGTTTGGTTTTTTTTTTTTTTTTTTTTTTTGAGAGATTGTCAAGTATAAAAAAATAAATTGGTGTTTGTATGTGTATTTGAAAATGTAGGTATTAAGTTATGTGTATTTGACCCAAATTTGATTAAAATTGATAATTTAGAGGAATTTTTTAATTAATTTAAGGTAGTTTATATATTTCTGACATAAAACTAGCCACGTGACAAAAAAAAATGTAAGAAATTATTTTTTTCCCCCTAACTTAAAATAAGAGAAATTTTCATGTAAGATGTGAAAACGTGGTATCCAATGTTCCTTAAAATTTAGTTTCTATTCGTCATATGTACAATTTTTTAATTTTATTGATACAATTGTACTATAAATGCCCTTGTGTGGCATAGTGATGGGAACCACGGTTCTCATCACAAATTCAGTTATGAACAGTATAAAGCTCTCACATGCTACAGTAATAATAAAAAAAAAATGGTACAATGTAAAGCTCTCATATGCTACAATAAAAATAGTTCTAATTACTGGTTCTTATCATCCTTTCAAACACATGAGAGCATGTCACTTAGAAGAGTGGTTGAACTCTGTTTGTAATGTGATTAGGTCCAGTTATAAGAATACCTTTCCGTATATTGTTACTTTATTCCTTCAATAATGTACTTTCCAAGTAGTACTTGATCTCGTTGGCATGTCTATTAGCTATTGTTTCTTGGATTAATTTGATGGATATGAACATCTTAGCGCAGAGTTGGGGACTTTCTATGATAAGCACATGATGAGAGAGATTGGCATCGTAATCAACTAGGTCTTCGTGAAATAGGCAATGTAAACCGCTTTGTTTGGTAACTCAATTTTAATTACTAAATTATAAAGAAAAAGTTTACTATAATATAAAACTCTCACATGTTAATGTTTTAGTTTCAACTATGTTCTTAAGACACAGTTCTATTATTTCTCTCCTCTTATTTATTTCTTCTTTTTTATAAAAATAAATAAATTGCACTATTGTATCTTAAACTATTTGATTTCCCGAACTCTTAATCTTTGCAAAATGCATATTGAAATTTTGAAATTATTGGTAATTGGGGTTCAATAATTAACAAGCATTAAAAAGTATTGACAATTTTGATTATGAAATTCACCTGTAAGTTTTTTTAAGGGTAGAACTCATCATTTTAACAAAAAAAAAAATTAAAACTTAACACATAAAAAAGAGTACTTAATGAGAATTAAAAATAGCTATTAAACCTCAATTGCTAATAGTTTCAAGGTTTAAAGTGTATTGTGTAAAGATTAAAAGTATATGGTGCATTATGCAATGAACAGTTTAGGGTGCAACAATATAATTCACTCCTTTTTCCCCCTTTTGCCCCTTCTCCAACATGCTTCCTCGATGTAACTTTACCATTTGTTTGGTAAAATTTTGGTTCCAACCTTTTTTTCCACAATGTTTTCTTTTATAAAAATTTGAAAAGTTTGAATTTCAATTAAAACTTTAAGGCCCTTGGCAAACCAATTTGAAGTGGAAAAATGAACAAATATTATAGCATATGAAAATTTTACACTATAACTTATTAAATATTTACACTATAGATAATTCAAACTACGAATTCGAGCCGATATATCAAACACACAGTTGGTTTGAACCAGTGAACCAAACAAGCCATAGAATTCTCAATTTTTTTTCCCTTCCGAAAAGGAATTCTCTTTTTTTTTTT
This sequence comes from Artocarpus hirsutus, assembly GCA_946598075.1. Lineage (NCBI taxonomy): Eukaryota > Viridiplantae > Streptophyta > Magnoliopsida > Rosales > Moraceae > Artocarpus > Artocarpus hirsutus. Next base: position 6,919 of record CAMOHE010050488.1, on the reverse strand, counting down.
TTTTCTTTAGAAGAGTGAGAATTTGTGGTAAAGGTCTATTTCGAACCATTAAGTAGGTTTTATATAATTAAATGTGATTTTGACCCTATGTTAGAAAGCTTCCTTAAAGACACTTTTTAGGATGCCTTTTACCTTTTTTTTTTTGAGGGATAATATTTTTTTTGCAAGAGATTAAACTTTTTAGATGGTTTTTATAAGAATTTTGCCATACATTAATATTAATGTATTTATATAAGTGTTTGTTTTAAATATTTCTTGTCATGATGCTTCTTCCGCTTGATTCCCAGGACATGCAAAAGCCATTTTAATCCTTCAATTTTTAATTTGGACCGATTAAGCCATAAATTGTTATGTTTAATGTTCCTCAATTTATATTCAAAAAAATTGTTGATCAAATTGACAATATATATGTAATCCTTAATTAAACCTGCATGTCAGCTTCACATGACCTAATTTTGTGTAGGATGTGATATACTCTCCCATTAAGAAACAATTGAAAAAAACAAAAAACCCAAAATAGAATATTTCCTAAAATCATACAATTAGTTTAATAATCCCAAAATTCATATTATTATCCAAACAACCCAAAATTTCATTATTAGAAAAAATTCTAAAATTACAAAATTCTAACAAAAAACTTCAAAATTTCAAGGTTTAGACCTGTAAATTTTGAATCCAAGATTTTAAACATAACAAGATGGAGGGGAAAAAATATTTGAAACACTGGAATAGCTAGATATGAGGAGTAGGGGAAAAATCAAAGGACACCACCAACTTTACATGCCCCGCCACCGCGGGGGCACCTCATCACCGCTGCACACTTGCGATGCCACTATAGGGTTCGTCTCTACTATAATCCTTGCAACACTATTGTGCATTTTTTTTTTTTATGCTTATAACAATGACTTAAAAGATATGACAATTCACAAAATGCTTATTGTGGACTAGGGCTGCACATGTTTAAGTTTATTTTTATATTAAGGGAAAATATAATTGTGGTACCTTGTAGTTTAGCATCTTATCAAGTTGGTACCCTAGTATATTTTAAAATTTTTACCAGCATACCTGTTATTACCATTTTCCTGTTTAAATAGAGCTGAAAAATTACTTTATTGTTTATCGTATAACAACTATATATCCAATTTTATTTTTATTTTTTTAATTTGGGATGCCTATAAATTAAAAAAAATAGTCAGGGATTTCTAACCTTGTGTTAGGACCTACAGACCAAGGGATAGTCTCAGGTAGACAGTTTTTATGTGGCGTAGGCCTCCCAAAAGGTATGGAAGCAGGCAAAGGTTTCCTCGGACCAGGCAAGGATTAGCCCTTGAGTGCAAAGGTAAAAAGAAAAAAGAAAAACTTTTAGTTCAGGAAAAAATAGAAAAAAAATAGTTACAAATATAGCTTAATGATAATTTTATACCTCATTCATCAGTAAAATGTAGAGTTCAAATAGCCCACTTTTAAGTTAAAAAGAAATGTACAAAAAAAAGACAAAAAATGTTGCCTCCACTGTTAACTTATATGCCTGCTGGTAGCTAACCTTGGGAAGGCATATATATTGACAAGCAAAACTAAAAACATCAGCCTTAACGTTTTTAATTACTAAATAGATACGCGTCATTCTCAATTTTTAGTTTTTATTATTTGCATTTTTTTTTATTTCTGATAATGTCAATGATTCTCAGGTTGAGAGGCAGGTAAAGCTTAATTATCGCAGGCGGTAATTTAGACTACTTTTTTAGTTATAAACAATGTAAAGCTCTTATATGCTACAATAACAATAAAAAAATAAAAATTAATACAGTTTAAAATTTTCACATGTTATAGTAAAAATAGTTCTAACTAATTGTTCTAATTACCTTGTCTAACACCCTATAAGATGCAGTGAACGGTTTCAAGATTTTTCAACGACCACATTGATCCTATTCAGCAAAAAAATAAAAAATAAAAAGTAGATGAAAAACCATCCAATTTATCTATTTCAAAAAGCCGTTTTCTTATTTCGGAAAGCTTCATTTAAGATCTCTTGTATAAAACGCACTGATGAGTTCAAGCACATGTAAAATTCATTATAAAAATATGATATTAGTCTTGTCATTATTTAAAATGCAATGTGATCAAAAGTGGTAATAAAATCATGAGTTCGTTCATTAAAATTAGAAGAATTTTGTTGTAAATTAAGCTTTATACAAGACGTTTTCTTATCCATTATCTTTGGAAAAATAGTGATTTGTGATTTTGTTGTCTCTTTACTGGTGAGAAAAGATAAAGAAAAAGGTGTGTCTATTGACGCCTCTTATTCTAGTTTTCACACACCTCTATTTAATAAGATCTACTTTTTATGGTTTTACATATCAATAAATTACTCTCAAAGACAAAGGTGTCTTAAATAAAGACTCATTACACCCTCTATCTTAATATATATATATATATTTCCTTCTAAAAATTAGTGTATTATTTTTTCAAAAAAATAGAAATAGATTCCAACATGAAAGAGTCTTCTATGCGCGCACGCACACACACGTGCGTGGTTCATTTCTTTTTTAAAATTCTTTTTATTGTCGTTTTATATATACTAATTGTAATTATATATATGATTACAAATTATTTTGATGCATAAATAACTGCAAATCGTGCACTCCAGTAAAAAAACCAACTCTTTGATTTGACATAAAAAACATAGTATAAAAAAGAAAAAAAAACTATATTTTCATTCTTGTTTTTAAGTAAAGAAAATACAATTTGTTCGATTAATATATAAACCCTTACAATTCACTATCGATTATTGTTTCCTAAAATCCAAAGTTTGGTTTAATAAAAAGGAAAAAAAAATTATATTAAGAAAAATCTATCGTTTAGTATATAAACTAAAAAAAAATATTTGAAAAAAATTGTAAGTTTATTTGGTGGGTGGATTAAAAAAAAGAAAAACCAATTAGTACTATTTAAGTGTATAGACTTTTTTTGGTATTTTAAAAAGTGTGAAAGAAGTAGAACAAATGGTGGGGGAAGAAACGGTGAGTAAAAAGTAAAACAGGGGTGTCAATAGAAGCAACCTAAAGAAAATTGGTGAGCAAAAGAAATACATTAACAAATAATTGTTTTCGAATTGCTAAATTTTTATGTTATAAAAATAGTAAGTAGATGTAAGAATTCAAAAAAGAAATTAAAAGAAAAGAGAAAATATGAGTAGTATATTATCTTTACATTTTGGGTATGCTTTTAGATGTTAGGTAATTGGTTAAAATCATATCAAAGTAAACAAAAAAAAAATACATATATTTAAATTTTTGTTAAAAAAATACAAATCTAATGTAACTGTTTTTAGGTATTTTTCTATTCTCTACCATAGAAGAATATAATTCACTTTGGCAGTGATTGAGCAGTCCCCGTCATTCATAAACTATATATGTAGCCCTCATATTTAAAGTTTACTGATATTTGTGCAAATGCAACCCACTGGCACTATGAAGCAATTTTTGTTGGTTTAAGGAGTATTTAACATCCTTCGGAAAAAAAAAAATGTATCTCACAAGAAATTATTCTACATTGCCAGATTTAAGGTAATCAAGGCATTTATAACTGAAAATCAGGTCTTTTTTTTTTGGGGCCTACTTCAATGTGTTTCTTTTTTTTTTTTTAAGAACAAGGGAAATGTAGACTTTTGAAACTTTTTGAAGTAAATATCAAGTTTTAGAAATATTTATAATAAATGTCAAATTTACAATATAAGCAATTTATTTATTATGTAGATAAAAAAATTTACATAGCAAACAATGAGGTAAATATATTATTTATATCATAAATCTATTTATTGTATAAATAAAAATCATTCACAATATAAACAAAGGGACATGTAAATTATTTATATCATAAATTTAATATTTACAACAAATATTTTCAAAACTTGACATTTATTATAATTTGTTTTGAAAAAGCAACATTTCCTACAGTTTCTTTTTCTTTTTTTTTTTTGTTTGAAAAATATGGTCTCACTTTTCAACATGTATAATTGTGATCATAAAAATACGATGTTTAGTCCGGTCGTAATTTAACAAATTATGTGATCAAGAATGTTAATATCGTGTCATGATATCGTTCATTGCAATTAGAATAATTTATGGGAAACAAAACCTAATTAAAACTTAAGCAGTTCATGCGACTCTACAACACTAATAAGGTATTGTTCTTCTTTCAAAAAAGGTACTTTTCTTTTGACGTTTAAAATTCTCCCTATAGTTATATTAGGTTTTTTTCAATTGAAAAATAATTGTGGTTTACAACGTTAAATGTACCATACTCTCTAACTCAAGCATTTCAAAATTCAATTTAGAGGGAGACCTCCCTTTTTTTATTTTTCTTCTTTTCCTTTTTGTTAAAGAACATGGCTCAATATCATTGCTCCATAGTCGCTATCTAGAGCACACATCTTACGTTTAACAGTGGAAAAATTAAACCAACGACTAACCTGTTTGGCACACTGGTTAGAATTAGTGTGATTTTGAATTTTGTCATTTAAACTGGTGATTTGAGCTTATATGGTTTAAACGGTAATTTTGACTTGATGTTTATAATGTAAATGTCTAAAATGGGAATAAAAAGATCACATAAGAGAATTGGCCAGAAGACTATGGTTATTAAAGAAAACCAGAATAAAAAAGGGTTTTTATTATAGAGAATGGTTCAAAAGAATTAGAATTTAAATAGGGTCAAACAGTTTCTAAAACTGACCGTTTGTTCGTTTCAAATCATCATCATCGTTTTAAACCATTTTTTTATCTGCATATGAGACCTACGTTTTTATATGTCCATAGCTTCAAAACCCTTAGTGATTGTGATGTTTTAAGCCCTTGTACCAAACGAGTTGTAAATCAATCATACCAATAGTGAAACAACTAGGTCGTTTAGAAGAACAGTTGTAACCATCAGTTACAACTGTAAACAGTGTAAAACTCTCGTATGTTATAGTAAAAAAGCAAAAAATTACTATAATATAAAGTTCTCACATATTTTATTTTTAAACCAAAATTATTAGTTCTAACCATTTTTTTAAACGACCTAAATATGGATTATAAAAATTCTTAACTAAATAAGAACATATACACGTGTGTTAATAGAGTCGGAATTACAAGTCTAATGTTTCAATGATGTCTAAATATTTTGGGAAAATGTCCGAATGGGACTAAGAAAATAGATAAGCTCAATCTTTATGATTAAATACAAATAGATAAGCTCAAACTTCCGCGGTCAGGTGCCCATTAACCACCAATTTTTTGTCATTATAAATGCACGTCATTCTCAAGGCTTTCATATTATTATTTTTTATTTTTTATTTTTTATTTATACGGAAACAAATGATTCCAAAGTTGAAAGTTTGGTAATAAATAAATCTTATATAATAAGACGCAGTGATCAATGATCAGATTCAAGAATTTCAACCACCACATGATCCATTCCACAAGGCCCTTTGCTTACCGCAGCGGTAATAGTGATTTTTTGTTTTGATCTCTCTACTCATTAGAAAACAGAAAGCAAAATGGAAAATTTTGTGGAAAAGAATGTGTAGTTTTTATGGAACTCTCAACAGTGATACATGTTTTAAAACTATTAGATCTAGTCATTATACAATAGATACGTATTGATAGGTATATTTTTTTAATTCCCACAAGAGTTGCCCAAGAATATGCTAACAGAAAATGATTTCCAGCGGCCAGATTTTTACGTTATGAAAATAAAAAGTAGAATTAAAATAAATCTGATAGGAACCTCTACCAGTGCGTACAATTTAAAACCATTACATCTGTTCAAGATCATTTTTTTTTTTTTTTTTGCATGTCTAACGGTGAAAGACAGAAACCCACTAGTTAATAACTTTTTTTGTTTTCATAAGAGAAATTGCCTTAAGAACAACAAAATAAAAAGAAAAGAGAAAAATATGTTTTTTTTTTTTTTTTTGAAGGAGGTGTCTTAATGCAGTGTATATTTATAAACAGTAAATCTAATTCAAATGTAATTAAAGTAAAGAAGCACAGAATTCCCAAAACAGATAAATATCCATTTATGTTTTCCTACCCTTCAACATTACTGTACTCTGCGCTGCAAAGTGATTGAAGAAAATGTACCTACCAAAAGCATATAGCTTTCAATTTTTTTTTTTCGTGTTGCTGAGATGTCTTCATCGTCAATAAAAATTTGGCATCCACAATGCGAAGAGAACTGGATCTATGTGCAAATGCAATCCATTAGTGCTTTCCAAGTAATTGTGTTGCTGAGATGTTAGGCATACAAGAAGTATTAAAATATAATATTATTGTGGATGCATCTCTTAATAACTTTGCTAATTAAGTTTTAACTGAAACTTTTGGTTGCTACAATTAATGATAAAGCTAGAATTTTTTGACAGTAAGGACTCAAAACTAATAAAAACTTTAAAAGGCTATAAGATTTACTTTTAAATATTTAGTAGGGGCCATGTGGATATGAACATAATACAATACATATATTCATATATAAAGAATTTTTAAAAACAAAAAATTTGCGTGAAAGCTAAGGTCTATGTGGTTTTGTGCATGCCTAAAATGTCAAAAGCTCACATAAAATGAGCTATAAAGTAGATCTTTTATATATTATAATATTTTTAACCAAAATCGATTTAAAATATTAGTTAAAACTAAACTTTTCAAACAACCTACTGTTTGGGAGAATTGATAAGGTTACGAATCATGCTCCCTAACTTCTTTTTTTTTTTTTTTTTTTTAGAAAAACGTTCAATTATGCATGCAATTTGTAACGTCGTGACAAATGATAATCATGATAACGTGGCCTAAAATCTTTTCATTTTTTATTAAAAAAATTATTTTTTGTCCTTTCCTCTTTAGGCTAAGACTATGGTACGATACCATTAGCTGCTCCACAC
>CAMOHE010050487.1:13636-75119 GCA_946598075.1 Artocarpus hirsutus | reverse complement strand
ACTTCATGAAAAATCAACATGAGAAATCATCATAAAACCATCATAAAATGGATTTCAAACTTTTCATAAAACTCATACTTTTCATAAACATACTTTTCATAAACATATCATGTTACAGGTGAGAATGTACTTACCTCAAATGAGCTTACTTAACCTTATTTTGTAGGTGACAACGCCGCGGTCTTGATGTGCTCACTTCTCAATTTGTTCATGTCATACATTTATAAAATGGTAATTAACATTTACTTTAATAAATTAATTACCATAACATAACATTTATAGCATCCATTTCATAAAAACATCATACATGCATTTTCTTTAAACATAAAACATAGAAACAACATTTTCAACACATTTACACTTCTGACCTACATGAATTTAAAAATTCATAACTTAACATCCACTTTATAATTTGAAAACCAAAATTGGCAGAGACATACATAACATGTATACCTACCACCATGATTTTTCTTTAGTCATAAAAAATCTTATTTAGCAATTTAAATAATTCACATAACATTCAACATACAATCTGCCAGCAATAGCTGGGCAGTGAACACTTTTTATCTCAGGTCTAATTTTTCACATTTTCGTATCACAGAAAAATCCACAAAAATTCTTACATGTAATACACTCATAGAATTATAACATATTCAAAAATCAGCCTAAAATAAATTCCTATCACTTCAAAACATGCATTAGAAGGCAGAGACCAAAATCATACACTAGGTGCAAATCAGTGAGTTACATGTAATAATAATTCCCAAACAATTAAAATAAATTTATTTAGACCTAAAAATTCATATGATATCATTTTTAACCTACACATACAGTAGCATAAAATTTCTCATTTCCAAATAAAATTATATAATCATAAAAGAAATATATCTCATAACAAGAATTTCACAGCTTACATTTTAAATAGTTACATAACCTAGACTTATTAAAAATTCTATAACTCATGAAATACTCATCAAATCATTATCAAAATTTCCAGTCCTACACATAACATATATATAAAAATATCCACCAAATTTCGTGCAAAACAACATTCACTTGCAATAAAAACAATAACCATACATATGTGCACAAAAATAGTCAGCAATTATTTACTATGAGTGGTGGAGAGTAGAAAATTCATAACTTTTTATAAAAAAATCAAAATAACGTGAACCTTGGAGGAGAATCTCATAACGCATGCATAATTAACATACTAAAAATTTAGAGTAAAAAGATATTCTTAGAAGGAGATATGGCAGTCGGTTCAAAGAAAGAAAAATTTCAGAAATGCTGAAAAATAAACTCTTACCTTAAAATGAATTCTTCTTAAAACTCCTCCAATTAACTCCAAAGAAATTTTGATATCTTTAACAAATAAAAGCAGGGGATATTTGAAAAGGGGAAGAAGGAAGAACCGTGAAGAAAAGAGAAAGAGTGTGAGAGAGAAAAACAATCGAGAGAGAGAGAGAGTACGTGAGAGTGAGAGGGAGAGGGAGAGTTAATGTGAAAATGAAAGTAACGAAAAGAATGAGAGACGTTTCAGAAATTTTCTGACTAAAATGGGCTCAATTGCGTGGAGAGTGGGAAGCAATAAGGGAAGGTTTTCTCTCTATATTAAATCAGAATTTTTTGATTAAATGAAGGGCAAAAATTTGTGTAAACAGATGGAATTGAGAGAAAAAAAGTCAAAACTTCCCAGAACGGATCAAGTTGCCATATTTCGACTTTGTAAAACGGGAAAACTTTATCCATTAATTCAAATCGATGAAAAGTCAAATGTTTCATTACCAAAATAAAACAAATCATCCCATAATTATGTTAATTATCCAGAATAAATTATCCTTAACACAATTCAACCTTATCACAATTTTTATGAAATTTCTGCTGACTGCTTGTCAGTTGTCATCGGCCTGCCGATCTCTATCTTTAGCCTCCGATCTCTGAAGTCCGGCCTACCGATGATATACCATCGGCTTACCGTTCTGAGGAAATCATTTCGGCCTGCCGAACTTAATGGTCCGGCCTGTCGATCTGCTTTAACACTCAAAAATCATTCATAACATTTAATTATCAATAAAATATGACCAAACATATAACATTAATGACATGAACATTTGAGCACATCAATTCCACGCGAGCGTCACCTGTCACAACACTTAGAATAAAATGGTTAGCACCATCTATCATATATCATAACACTTATCATAAATATAATATTTAACGTCGTTATCTATCATAACATAATCTGTTACATAAATTTAGGCGGGTGTTATAGTTACTTCCCCCACATGATACTCCTCCAAGTGTAAAAGGAGTTATATCTAACTTCAGCATCAAGGAAAGAAGATGATGGGAAGTATTTAGCCTTCAATGTGCAGCTAACTAGTGAGTTAAGAAAGTTAATAATTTGCCAACCTTGCTTTGCTAGACGAGCTAGATTAAACACAACAAAATCTCAAAAGCCCATACCACCATCATTCTTTGCCATACATAGCTCTTCCTAATGCATCCAATGAATCTTTTTACGTTCCCTATTACCACTCACCAAAATTTACAGATAAGTGCTTGTTAATCATGACAGAAAGTAGTAGGAATTTTAAAAACACTCATAGCATATGTAGGAGTGGCTTGGGCCATGGCTTTAATTAGGATATCCTACCCTCCAATAGAAAAAAGTTTCCCTCGCTGCAATTGTAGCTTCCTAGAAACCTTCTCCTTAATGAGATTAAACGAATTCCTCTTATGGCGACCAATGAAAGACAGATGTCTCAAATACTTGTCATGAAAGACACAACTATTTGCAAGGCCTAGCACCCCTTGTATCTCATGTTTAGCCACATCTCCAACATTCAGGCTAAAGCTAATAATGGATTTTGAAAACTTTACCCCTTGTCCTAATGCTAAGGAATATTCCATTTCTCGTCAAACCCCATTCCCATCATCATAGCTTTAAAGAAACACAACTCTACTTGAACATAGGCTTTACTCATGTCAAGTTTAAGCCCCATCCACCCTTATTTTCCACTAACCTTCCTTTGGAGGATATGAAGTATTTCAAAGGCAACCAAAATATTGTATGTTATGAGGCGCCCTAGGACAAAGGCACTTTGTTCCACTGACACAATCCTCAGCAACACTCTCTTTAGCCTATTAGCTATCTCCTTCATCTCACTTTTGTAGGAAACATTGCAAAGGCCAATTGGCCTATACTCCGACACCTTCCTAGCACCCTTGTCCTTTGATATTAAAACCATATTTGTTGCAAAGCCTCAATTGATTGTCCTCCATTAAGAATATCCAAACATACTTTGACGAGGTCGGCTCCAACAATATCCTAATTCTTTTGAAAAAACGCATGAAAGCTATCTGGTCTTGACGCCTTATTTCCTCCCACATTGAACAATGCTACTTTAATTTCTGCCTATGTAGACAGTTCATTAAGAAAAGCAGCGTCCTCCGTTGAAATCCAAGTCTCACCACACTATTTTACTCTATCTACATCACCTGAGCACAAGAAAGTAAAGGAAAAGACTCCACCAAAGTAGTCTTCAATTTCTTTTTTAATCTTATCCTCCTCTGTCAACCACAGACTTGACTATCCTCTAGGCCTCGAATTTCATTTTTATCATATCGTTAAGAAGCCTTAGAATGGAAAAACTTAGTGTTACGATCTCCACCAGCTAACCACTCATTCCGAGCTTGTTGTCTTCAATAGTATTCCTCCAAGGCTAGAAACGATCCAACTTTATCAACTTTGATTTCAATTATGCCACTAAAGAGCTTGTGAATACCTCATTGTTGAGCTCTTCAATTTTGCCTTTTGGTCCTTTACTTTCTTTGCTATTCTCCCAAAAGATGAACTGCCTCACTCCTTCAATACCTCAGCGCAATGCTTTAGGTGCTTCAAGAATTGTTTACCTCTGCTTCCATCACCTAATCTACCCTATAATAGTTCAAGAATTTCTCTAAAATAATTACTACTCATCCAAACCGACTCGAACAAGAAACATCTCTTTTTCTTAGGGCCTCAACCCATTCTCACCTTTTCAACCTCAGTTTCCAAGATGATCACTTAATGATTAGATCCGTAAAAGTCAAGATGAGTGACTTTATAAGCAGGATAAATATTGAGTCAATCGTTACAACACAAAAACCTATCCAAACATTCAACGATATGGTCTCCATCACCTTGATAATTGTTCCAGGAGGACCTTTTTCAAATTTTGTATTAACTATGGTTGATTTTAACTTGTGCTAATTTCATGATTTATAACACCTTATTGTTTTGAAAATTTAATTATTACTGTATCAATATAAATTTTGTAAAATTTTATTTTATAAAAAGTATGTCTAAGTTTATTTATTTTACCTAATTTAAATTTTTCAAAATTTTTCTACACTTGTTTTGTAAAATTATGAAAATGTTCCTCACTATTTTTCTTATTTATGAAAATGCCATTGTTGGCATTTTCCATCTGCATCCCATGTGAATCCCTTGAAAACAACTCTCCATATTTTCCTTCCCTATCTTCTCCGCATTTCCCTTTCCATTATCTCCCATGTTCCCTATTTCTCTCTTTCTTTTTCTTCTTTTCTTTTCTTTTTGTTTCTTTTGCTTCACTTGTCTCTTACTTCCCCTGTTCATTCTTTTTCTTCTTCTTCTTTTTCTCATTTGCTTCCTGCAGCAGGCCACATAAGCCAAGAAACAAAAGGAATTCAAAGCTTAAATCTAACTCATTTCTACCAAAAATTACAAAAACAAAGCTCTATTAACATATAGATCAAAAAAACTTGAAGATTTCAAGATCTAAACAACGTTTTTGGGCTAAGATTTGAGGTAAGGTTTTCAAAATTTAAAACTTAGATTTTGATTATGTTTTGAATAAGGAAATCTATAGGAATAAGTTTGTATTGTTTAGATATGATTATATATTATTTTTATGCTTAGAAAGTTGTTCGAAAACTAGATTTTGGAGAAAAGCTGAAATTTTGAAATATGGGTTCTAGAAAACTAAGATTTTAGAGAAAAGCTCAAATTTTGAAATATGGGTTCTTTGTAAAAAAATTTCCAGGAGAAAAATGACATGTCATTTTCCTTCTTTGTGAAGAAAACTACATGTCGTTTTCTTATAAACTATAGGTCGTTTTTTTGGAAACTACACGTCATTTTCTCAAAACTATACGTCATTTTTGTAAAGCAACAAATAAATACAACCAAAAAACCTACCTATCCCAAGACTTGAACCAGCAATCTCTTAGCCCCTAATCAAGCATTACACCACTTCATTGTTCCTTTTACCTTTGCCAAATTCTATCGATCTATTTCATATATTATTAAACTGGACTGACCCAACCCGAATTTCAAACTTCTTTTAATTGTTTATTTTCTAAAATATTTCAATTTTGTATTATTTTATTTTGAAAACATTTCTAGAATATTTTATATTGGAATATGGATCAATTTTGTTGTTATTAATTTGAATTCTATGGGGGCGTTTGGTATGCAATAATCTTGAGGTGAGAATAGGAATATGTAAGATTCACATTCCCACCTCAGGATTATTGTCATGTTTGGTATGCAGTAATCTGCTTTTGGATTCTTAGGAAACTCATTCCCATGGGATTCAGATTACCTCATTTTGAGGTAATCTGAAGCCTATCCAACAGGTGATATTCATATTCCTAGGAATCTCAAAACTATAAAAATCTCACCCTTTTTTTTTCATGATGATGATAATAATTATATTATTATTATTATTATTATTATTATTATTATTATATTTTTATAAATTAATATTTCTATGCAATATAAATATGAAAATTATATCAATATAAAATAATAATTTGATAACAATGTTAATAATATTAACAATATTAATAATATGTAATATATTACATTCACAATATCTAAATATAATATATATTCTTATTAATTAATATTAGATATAATATATATAAATACTATAATAATAAAATAAAATAATTGTGTACTATTATTATAAATTAATATTAATATATGATATAGATATAAATATTATGTCAATATAAAATTATAATTTAATAATAAGAATAATAATAACATTAATAATAAAAACATAACAATATAACATCAATATGAATAATATAATATTAATATTAATATTCATAGTAATATCAATATTAAATTATATAAATACTATTATAATATTTATAAATATAAAATATATCTAAATATGCTTATTATTTTCTATAACAATATTTTTATTTAATGTTAATATTAATATAAATACTAATATATTATTAAGAATTATATTTTTATTATTTTTTATATTCATATCAATATATATATATTATATACAACATTTTAATATTAATATATTGTTAAATAATAATTCTATGATTATTATAAATTAATATTTTTTATATAATATAAAGAAAGTATTATATTGATATTAAATAATAATTATTTAATAATAATGATATTGATAACATTAAAAATTCATAGTAATATTAATGTTAAATTATATATAATATTATTTTATTATTTATATTTATATTATTATTATTATTTAATACTAGTACTAATATATTATATTGATACATTTAATGTTAATACTATAAATTATTTTGTCAATTATACAAGATTCCTATGTACAACCAAACACAGTAATGTATTATTCTTAGAAATCTAATAGAAGATTCCTATGTATAACCAAACGTGATAATCTTAATTCCTGGGAATCATATTCCCTACCATCATTTTCTCAAGAATATGATTCCTACTGATTACTGCATACCAAACGCCCCATATGTTTAAACTTATATGCATATTGTGAGCATATTATTTGTAAAGCATAGTAATAAAATGAATCGATATAATTATGATATAGCTAATTTAATTAGATTTTAATCCTTCTATGAATTAAGGTCAAGGATGTATTTAGAGCATATGTGGTGGCGATAGCAAGTTAAAAGTTATTTGTAGATGATTTTGCCAAAAAGGTAGTGATTTTATTACTTAACTTTTGTGAGGTTTTATTTAATTAAAATTGGTTATCTGTTTTACAAAATAAACTATAGATTATTTTGTTAATATTATTATATAAATATTACTTAGAATATAATACTGTGGACCCGTCCTAGAATATACAGTAAGGTCAAGTTGATTTGACATGTTTTCATAAAAATTTAAGAAGCATGATTAGATACTACGGACTCTATACATATCGGTGAGCATATGAGAGAATAGTGAGACATGAAGAAGGCAACAGGTACATCCTTAGGCACTATACCCTAAAAGATAAATAGCATAAAGGCAATGACACTTTCTTGGGTTGAAAGTCCCTAAGGGTCTGTATAGAGGTTACGACATGGTAAGGATCCAGGACGTCGAGTCTCCTCACCAACAACTTATTGTTTGGTATTTTGAGTTGTCAAGCACGCCCTTTGGGGATTATGTTGAGTAGGGTGACATGATTCTAAACTTCATCGTGGATGTTGAAAAATTCAGTTTAATTGTGAATAATTTTATATGATATAAAAACATGGTAATGTTTATCTATAGAGCATCCACCAATTATAAATATAACGGATTTGTTATATGATAAATAACATTGTGTTGGAAAAATAAACTAATCATGTAGGTTTAATACGGTAAGTAATAAAACCAAAAAGGTAAGTAATGATTTTCCTACTGAGTATATTGTCATTCATTCCCTATATTTTTATCATTTTAGGATATGTACAGTGTGACATGACAATGAGAAATAGTTCAGGGAACTATGTTGCTATGTCCAATTGGGAGCCACTTCATTTGTCTAGAATTTTACTTTATGATCACATTTTAAGTCTCTATCTATGATTATATTAAGTTGTCTTGAGAGTTGGAATAATAAAAATGACAAATTTATAAGATAAAATTAAAAGTGCTACATTAAATTGTAGTTTTGTTGTTTTTATGTTTTCTTTTAATTTTTAAATTTGTTTCAAGACCCGAGCATATCTTTAGTAAGTTTTGACATTTCAATTAATTTTCTAGTTTTCTATTTAATTTATTAAAAATTACTAACGCCCATTTAACGGCATTACATGATTAATAGGATGAGTATAAGAGGCAAGTAGGAGTGAACATCAGATGAATTGGGTAGATTTTAGAAGTTTTTCAACCCACCCAATCAAAGTTTGGGTGAGTTAAATTAAAATCTAATCTGAACTCAAACTTTAATAGCAACATACCCAATTAAAGTTTAGAAGGATTGGGTTAGTTGATCGGATTGAGCATTATAAAAAAGATTTTTTTTTCAAATTAGCAACAAAATAAAAAATCTATAAAGAAAAAAAACTAAAATTCATAACATATTCGATGTCTAACAAGGTTTAAATACATGTCATATGCAACAAACAAAAGATAATAAGACTAAAAAAATAAATATCATTCTAGTCACTAAACATAAACTACAACTAACATGTTCTACGATGGTCGATCTCTAAGCAACTTATCAAAATAAAGAAATATATAAAGGAAAAAAAACTAAAATTCATTATATAGTCGATGTCTAACAAAGCTCAAATACATAAGTCATACCTGAAACAAAATATAATAAGACTAAAAAAACAAATATCTTTTTAGTCACTAAACATCAACCACAGCCAACATGTTGTATAATGGTCGATCTCCAACTCCAAGCATCTCTATTTTTTTTTTTACTTTGAAGTAAAGAAATAGATAGGTGAAATTGTGAATGAAATGCAAACAAGGTGTGTATGCTAGAGTTGAAAGTGGTGAGGTTTTTTTTATTTTTATTTTTTAAAGAGATTGTGTAATATAGTGTGTAGTGTGTATTAAAAAGGAGAAAGTAAAAAATAGACGTCTGGAACTAAAAAGAAGAAATCTTTATAAACTATGTTACTACAAAAAAAAAAGTTTTTTTGTGTATACGATTATATTAAATTTACAACATATATAATAAATATTTTATATATAGTTTACATTAGGTAGGTTCAGATTATTTTAGATTATGAAAAACTTAACTCAAACCCTCCCAATAAAAAATTAGATTGGGTATGTTAACAAAAATTTTTATTTGGATTCATCGGATTCGAATTATTTTAGATTTCATTGGGTGGGTTATATCAGATTCATTAGATTGTTGAATTTTTTGTTCATCCCTAGGAGTAAGCCTCCCAAGGCATGTTCCAATCGTAAGGGATGCATAATGTATTGACTGCCATGTTGGGCAATCCTGAACATTCGGGATAGATACGCAGTCAATTTTTGTTTGTGAAACAATCCTAATATTTTTATTCCGCTTGAAGCTCAAAGTCCAAAGCAGAGTTTAAGTTTATCGAGTGGGAGGTGATTATGAGAAGTTAAACTTGAGAAAAATTCCTCCACCTAAATGGAAGAAAATACGGCGACTACAGTAGAAGAACGCACAAATGCAAACCAATATGCTCCTACTTCAGCCAAATGAATCTATTGTAAGTGTATTATTGTTAACTATATAATTTATTATTGATAGCTAAATTATAACATCTACCTTTTAATTGATTGCATTATTAATGAACTATATTTAGGACCTTCAATGCATGGAATTTAAAAAAAACACAAAAGTCGCCTTCAATCTGCCATATGGAACACTAGATTTCTACGACTACAAAATGTAAGCATTCAAGTACAAATATAATTGTAATTGAAATTATAATTATTGTTATTTAAACGTATAAATTCTTAACGTCTTTTTTAGAATATATCCCTACTACAAGGAGACCAAGAATGCGACTATTTTGTGTTAAGGCACATGAGAGATATTATAATAAATAGGGGGCTACAAGTCTTGACAAGCTTGGATTTTATAACGCCCCTAAGTGGAGGTTAACAGGTTTTAATAAATAAAATAAAGAACATAAACTATAAATAAACATCAAAAGAAATTTGCCTGAGATTTAAATAAAAACTTTAAAAACAAAATATAAATATAAATAACAATTAAACTACAATTTAATGTAGCACCATAAATTTAATAATACAAAACTATCATCATCATCATTCCAATCTTCAACACATCTTAATATAGTCTTAGAAAGTAACATTCGATGCTTACGTTAACATGATGGACATTCTTATCAAATGAAGCAAATCCAATAATACACAGTTATATAGCTTCCTCAACTATGTTTCTTGTCACCACCTCACACATTATAAGTCCTGAAAAGATAAAAATATAGGAGAGTGAGCAACAACATGCTTAGTAGGGAAAACATTACTCACCTTTAAGTTTTTATCCTTATCACAATAAAACCTGCATGGTTAGTTAGTTCTCATCATTATTCATCAATTTTATCATGTTCAATTTTGGTGGATATCTTATGATCATTCTTACTAAGTTTCATACATATGTATACATATTAATTCAGGATTCATTTAAGCTCATTAGCATTCACCGTTACTCAACTCAACGAAACCCAAATAGGCATGCTTGATCATCCTCCAAACATTCTAAAGGTGTTCCAGTGAGGGGACATCAAACCTCAAGTCCTTACCAAGTTAATTCCTGTACAGTGTGTTTTGAGACTTTCGACCTAAGACAGCGTCATCACCTCCCTCATATTTGACCTGTTAGGGTATTCGTGCCTAAGGACGTAACGCTGTCCTCTTCACGTCTTACCATTCCTCTATAATTCATCATCATATATATAGAGTTAATTATCCTAACTATGCTTATCAGTTTACAATAACATATGACAACATCAATATATTCCTCGCTGTACAATACAAGACGAGTTCATGTCATAGTTTCATATGTGATATTTATATACTAGCAGTTCAACATACATACATATATATATATATCTTGTAGTAAAACAACCAATTTTAATTCCATAAAAACTCACAAAAGATGAGCAATAAAATCCCTACCTCTTAGCGAATTACCATGCTGATAACTTTTAGCTCACAACATAAGCTCTAAGTACTCCGTCATCCAACAACATATAAAATAACCGTACTTTAACTAAATTCCTAATCCATAATCATACTAATTTACCATTTATTCTTATCAGTGTGCCATAATCATTTATATGAAATCCTTGGAATATTTGTAACACAAAATGATGAAAAACAAGTGAGTTTGAATTGCCGAATCAACCTACCGATCACCGTTTTTGGCCTTCTAAACAAAACTACTATTTTTGACCTTCTGTCTGCTTACTGGATTCTGTCCACTTACTGGTATTGTTCAGCCATCGGCCTACCGAACTCAATAGTTTGGACTGTCGATGTTCGACCTGCCGAACTTGTCAGCTGTCTTGGCCTACCCATTTTGCATAGTGTGGTCAACCGCACTATACTATACGCCGTCGACCGTATCCCACCAGAATTGAGTTTTACCCAGTTCGTTCCACAGTGGATAAATTAGTTTCAAAACACTTTTTTGACTCCAAATCAATTTTTAATGCATAAAACTCATCTAAAATATTTTAAAAATATGTTAAGATGCGTATAAACAAACTTCTTTGAATTTCCATACTCAAATTATGATTTTCATAGTAAAAATTCAACTTAGAACTAAGATTAAAACTTTTAGAAATTTAACCTCAAAACTTAGTTCAAATCCATGATTTGAACTTGAAAATGTTTAGGTTTCCTTGATCTTTGAGCTTGTGAAGATTCGTTTGTGGAGATTCTTGTGAAAAGGCAGCTTAAGGTTCCCTTTGGTTCTCTCTGGGTTATTTCTTTGTGAAACAAAAGAAAGAAAAGAGAAGAGAAAAACAAAGAAAGAAACACAGAAGAAGAAAGAAAGAAAAGCAGATAAGAAATGAATGGTTGAAATGACTGGGGAACATAATAGGTGAGGGCAGGTAAGAATTGAGTGATGCTTGTCTCCTTCAGAGACTTTTGAGTATATAATGCCAAAAGGCAGTTTCGTAATTAATTAGAAGTTGCAAGGGTATTTTGGTAAATATACTAAATAGGTACAGAAAAATTTTAAAAAATTTAAAATATAGTAGAAATAAATATTGTGAAATAGATTTTAATGAATCAAATTTTTAATTGGCATACTAATATTAATTTAATCACCATAATACCCGTTAGGTAAATAACAGGTGTCACAGATTCTTACATCAATAAGCATTTGAGTAAGGCAATGGATGAATGAGCAAGGTTTGCACATTTCATTACAAACTAATTATTAAAATCGTATTTTGTATAAGTATGTTTTCATATATATATATATATATATATATGTGTATGTGTGTGTGTGTGTGTGGTGTTATATATTGTTATGTTTTTAATTTTTATAAAATTATGGTTAGTTTATGTTATCAGTGAATTGTGAGGTAAATAAAAACAAATTGAATACACGAACAACACCCGTGAGCAAAGAAAATAAAACCTAGTCATTTAAAGGCCAAGTCATTATTAGACAACAGTTTTTGATTAAAACTATCATTGAAAGTAATTATTAGACGATGGTTTAATTCAAAAACCATTATCTAATGTCAACCAATTAGCGCCTCATATAATCCAGGTCGACATTAGATGACGGTTAACATATTACGCCTGTCAATTAGATGACAGTTTCTGTGACTGTCATCTAATCTTTAGATGACGATAATATCTTGTTTGTACTAATGAGTAAAGCTTGAACATTTTGCTTCCAATTCATAAAATAATTGTTTATTGCTATATTTTAAGCGAAACATCATAAGAATCCAATATTGCTAATGTCTTTAATTATGGTATGAAGTGTTAATTCTAATGTCAATTTTACTTCCTAATTCCTTGATTTATTTTTTTATTTTAAGTTTAAATTTATTTAGTTTTTTGAATAGTCAAGCAAAAATTTAGTTGTAAATCTATTTATAAATCTATTTATAATGTGCTCTCCTAAATAGTTAATACTTAAATAATGTACAATTTGTTTTAAAAATACTTAAAATGCTTATTAGTGAGGATATTATTGACAATTTCAAACATTTGACTAGTCAAAGGGATTTTTTAACTTTTTTAAAAATAGAGCGAGTATTTGCTCTAAAAAATTGAGTGAATAGATTTTTGGATAGTTAGTACCCAAGGTATATTTGTGGTATTTTGAACAAACTTAAGGGATATTTTTAAAACTTTTCTAAAGCACAATCATATATTATATGTATGTGTATATATTGAACTTGAGATGTGAAGGATTTAAACTTTACACCATATGGTAGAATCAGGTGTAAATTACCACTATGTTGTTACCTAGTACCACAATTATATTTATTAGTTCTTTTTTTAAGGAAATTGTAGCTAATATACTGGTTTTGAAACTTTAGAGCGGGAAATAACAATTCCACTATAATTGTTCACTAATAGTATTTTTAAATTTAAAATAATATTTGTAAGGGTAAAAAAAATGAGTTTGTTACCTAAAAAATTAATAAATACTATGTAAAAAAAGTAAAATTATTCTCACACATGCTCCTGCAACTTCAAAATCATTCCTACCTTTCCCCTTAAACTTAAAAAACTAATTTTGTGCCTTGAATTTTGAATAAGTTCTACTTAACCCACTTCATTAAGAGTTTTGTCAATAATAGATAAAAAGAAGAGAGTGTTAAGTAAAGGACATGAGATCTTTTCTCCTTTTTTTTTAAATAAATTCTAAAAGAAAAGGTTAAGTGAGATAGATTCCTCTCCTTTTTTTTGTCGTTTTTAAACTAAAATTCTAATAATATGCCTTAATCGAGACTAATTCAAAATTAAGGGGACAAAGTTGAAGTTTTTAAAATTTAGAGGCAAGTTGAAAATGATACAAAAGTTTGAGACTACATGTGAGATTGGTCCATAAAAATTAGTAACCATTAACAATTTATATAATTTAGAATTTCATGAGATAAATCTAGCAAATCACAAATTAATCAAATTTGATCATTGAGTAAATCTCGGATTTACCATATTTAGTCACGAGTTAAATCTGTGATTTGCCAATTAAATTTCAAAGATCAAATTTGATAATAATGTAATACATATTCTAATAAATAAATTTAAATTTATTGTAAATATATTGTTATTTATTAAATTTTTCAAAAGTTTTTGCCAATTTATTTTTATTTTGTTAAAAAAGAATGTAATTATCTCGTCTTGTTTTGTTTGGTTATTGGTGTTGATTACCGCAAGCAGTTTTAAGGGTGTTTGAAAAATATGATTGATATAGAAACTTTTGAATTAAAAAACATGCTATGTGAGAGCTTTACACTAAAACAACTTAAAGTTTTAATTAGAATTGATTTTATCAAATACACTTTCTGTCATTTAAGGTATTCTATTTATTTAATTTTTTTAGTATATATTTGTTCAAGTTTTAACTTGATGAACTCAATAACGGTAATCATCAACCCAAAAGTTTATTTGGATTTGTCTTATTTAGAAGAATATATTCTCATGCCTTATATAGCTTTCTGCTTTTCTATTAGGACTCTTATTGTATATTTTTATATTTCATGCCTTATACAGCTTTATGCTTTTCTATTAGGACTCTTATGGTATATTTTTATATTTCATGAGACAGGTACATCCAGAGAGAAATTATTATTATTATTATTATTATTATTATTTTCTTTTGCTCCAGAAGGAGAAATTATGTTTGGAACTAGATGTTGATCTTTCCTTTTGCATTGTCTTTTTTTTTTTTTTTTGTAACCCGAAGTTCCAAAAACCGAAGTTCCTTTTTGGTATGAAATTAAAAATTTATAAATTTTTCCTCTCTCCCTTCGTAAGAAAATATCAAAAAAAATTTTCGCACTCTACGTTCCACACTCTATGTATAATCCTTGCATCCCCGTCACCCTCCAATATAAAGCAAATAGCACTGTAATAAATTTATACTAATTTTTTAGTAGGAATAACGAAGAAACCCACTTATAAGGTTTTGTTTTTCAACAATCAAATTTTTAAAAAAATAATTTTAATCAGATTTGAAAGTTTGAAAACGTGTTGGTATATATCCTTGTGGGGAAAAAAACCATAAATTTATGTAACTCAATTGTTAAAAAATCTGCATAATTCAATACGACCCAAAAAAATAATTCCATTTATTGTTGAGGTTGTAGATAATGTCAACTAGGGTATAAAAGCATCATTTTTTGGACATGGACATTCGTTATGCGCTTGCAGCGGCTCAAAAATGAGACCACAACTTTCGTCAGATTGAGACCCAAAAGCAGGTTTGCCTCTTTGGTGTACAAGGGTACCAATTAACTAACGCCCCATCACGTGGGCTTGGCGGGCCCCACACACAAACATTCAAAAGAATAAAAAATGTGGCGATCATGATGGCTACCTGGGAAAAAAAAAACGTAGAAGCTACAAAATGGGCCCCTCAAATCCCAGTTGTTCTTCCTTGAAACTCCATCGTTTGCAATTTTCTTGGAAAAAAATAGGGAGGGAAAAAAATGCCCTTTTTCATTTTTTTTTTTTTTAGGGGAATCCTTTTTCCCATTTCTCAAAATTTTGGGTCACGTACTGAGAACTTAAAGCATTAAACAAGGACGTTCAAAGGTGTAACAGGCAATAATATTAGGGAGTCAAAAATGGCACATTAAAAAAATAAAGAAAGAAAAGGAAGAAGCCATTAAACATTATACAAACGTGGTAAGTCCAACCAAACCAACCACATAGGGATTCCGACTTCTCAGTCTCTCTCTCTCTCTCTCTCTCTCTCTCTCTCTCTCTACGCTGTTTCGAGGTCAAGTCCAATTTCTCAGGACTGTCTGTTAAAGTTATTTCTTTAACTTACGAGATAACTATAGTTTTTCTGAAAAGCTTTTCCTTCCCCCCCCCCTTTTTTTTTTCCCCTTCTTCTCTGGTGAAGATCAGTTACTTTTCTATCTGACAATTGAAACCCAGAATTTGTGGATTTCAATTCTGGGGTTTGCACTCTCGTGGGCATTTTTCTCTGTCATTTGAGGCGAGTGTTTTTGACATAAATCTTGGAACTTTATTTGTTTATTTTTTTAATTTAATTTTTGTTTTTAGAAAAATATATGAATAGAATTTCATGCAGATACTGGTATGGATGTTATATGTTAGTCTTTGTTTGTATCATTTTTGTATCTTTTATCGATTTTTAGGTAACCTTTTATTTTCTTTCTTTCTTTCTGATATAGTAATCCATGATTATTAGATTGTCCAGACTTTTTTTTTTCTCTCTTTCTTTCTGAGATAGAAATTCATGATTATTAGACTGTCCATATTATTATTATTATGATTCCTTGTTGATTTAATGAAGGTGTCAATAATGAAGTTTTATATGCTAAATTATTTTAGTTTCAGGGCTTCCTGTATTTTTGTTTTCGAGGGTTTATTTGTTAATCTGCAAAAGAATTAAGCTTGTTGGAACTTTAGAAGTATTGGGGTTTTTGATACTGAAAATGAGAGCAATAGCTAGGCCGATCCGACATTTTCGGTTGGTTTTTGGGCATCAAAAGAATGGTTATTCGAGTGATATAGCACGAAACAGAAGGAAGTTGATAGACATCAATTGTGGATTTGCTTATAAACTCATAGACAATGTTGAAACTCGTTGGTTTCGAGACCCCCGCTTTATGATCACAAGAGCTCTCTCTGTTGAGGCAGTCAAAGTTTCACATGGAGGTTTTCTTCAATCTCATATCTTATTCAGTTGGTTTTCTGCAATAAGTTTGGTTTTACTTGAGTTTGAATTTTGCTTTTTAATGGCAGATACGAATAGAGCAGGGCCTCTTATAGAGTATGAACGAAGGATTTCCTCAGGCGAACTCGTTGACGGCGATACCTGCCAGGTATGCTTGAAACCAGTCAGCAGTTTGTGCTTTTCTTTCAAATTGAATTTCCAAATTAAGGAAAGATGGTCTTGGTTTTCGTTTTGTTCTGTTTTTTTTTTTTTTTATTACTAAATTTCTTATTTTCCATATTAAAAACTGCAGTAAAGTGCAATGGTTCGAACCTTGATTTTTGGCTTTATTATCACCAATTTTTCATGTATTCTACTTTTGCGTTATTGGACATTTGAAATCCATAAATGACTTTGTTGGGCGTATTTTGTTGGGCGTATTAAACCTTGTGTTTAAGTCAGAAAAAAAAGTTTGCGAATACTTGTGGATGCCCGCGATGGAGCACAACTTAATGAATAGTAGTTGAAGGCGAATCTCTAGGCTCTAAGCATGAGTTTAGTTTTTTTCTTTCCAAAGAATATTGACAGTGAGGTTTTCAGCTAGGCACGTTAAGAGAGCTCCAGAGGCTCTATGATGAGCTTGTCGAGTCAGCTGATGCCTGCCAGTTGGACAGATACAGTGCATCTGAAAAAGCTGGAAGGTAAATTTCCATTTTTTTAGCTTTATTTGGGAACCCAGTTTATTTGATTGCTGATTTGCAGGATGGTTCTTGTTATTCGTCTTTTCTATTTTCTACGCTTTGGTTGGTCTTCATTTCGTTGTGTTTATCTATTGTTCAGGAGTCGGTGGCTATGGTCTCGTTTCATGCCGCAATCTATGTACTCACCGGTTAAAGGTCTATATCTGTACGGAGGAGTGGGCACCGGAAAAACCATGTTGATGGACTTGTTTTTTGACCAATTGTCAGTTTACTTTTACTCTGTTCTTTTCGAATAATTGAGCAAAAATCTTTATAAACCCTGTACATAAGCTAATATTTATAAGTATATGTGGTATCGGTCTATCTTTTTTCCCTCTATTCTCTTCATTATGACATTTGATCTAGTTTTGCCTATTCTTATTTGCTTCATCTTCGAGTTCCCAGGCCCAGCAATTGGAGGAAGAAAAGGATTCATTTTCACGACTTCATGTTGAATGTTCATAGCCGATTGCAAGTAAGAATGCAGTTCTTTATAAGTCTATGGAACTAGAGGATTTTATTGTCAAACTAGAAAATACATTTAGTGCAAACTAGGCTTTATGTCTAATAAACTTGATTCTTGTCAAGTTGTTTGAGCTAATATAGTATATAATTAGAGCGTTCTTTACAGAAAACCTCGAATAGAAGCTTTATTAGTCGGTAGAAGAACTCCTAGATGAACAATATGTTACTGGTTATTCTGATACTGTAGCTAGTTTGCATATTTGAGAAGTAGTGGATCTTCATTCCGTAAATCACTCTTCCATGTTTTTCATCATTTCATTCCATAAAAATATAGGGAATTATAGAAGAACCAAAGTTCTTAAAGTTTTTAATAATTTTCTAAAAATGGAAGTTCATAGGCCATAGAAGTAAGGATGCATATGTCTTATGAAGATATTTATTTCATTACCAAGTGCTGTGTATTTTTGCAGAAGCACAAGGGTGTGGCAGATCCACTTGAAGTTGTTGCAGCAGAGATATCGGACGAGGCCCTTCTATTGTGTCTAGACGAATTCATGGTATGCTAGTCATAACATTAGCTTCTTTGTTCTCTCTCTCTTTCTCTCTCTCTCTCTTTTTCTGCATACAATATATATCTGTTTTACACGTCCATGGTAACATATTCCTTTACTATGTGATCTTCTTTAGGTGACTGATGTTGCTGATGCATTAATTCTAAATCGTTTGTTCGGACACTTGTTTAGCAATGGCGTTGTGAGTGGTTCAATTTCATGTCTTCTATTCGCGGCCGTTCTTCTACATTATGAAATTTGACAATTTTTTAGTAAAACTATACATAACTATTTGTTCTGTCTTGTGTGGTTTTCGGCTTAGATTCTTGTTTCAACTTCAAATCGTGCTCCAGACAAGCTGTACGAAGGTGGATTGCAACGGGATCTTTTCCTTCCATTCATTTCCACTTTGAAGGTATGTACGGATGTGATTGGATGTCTTTCACTTAAATTGGTGACCAGTCTTTATATGGAGTCAGCCTTCAACTTTTTTCATCAATGAAAGGGACAAAAGTTCACTGCAACTTTTGACATGTATATTTGGCACAACAAATGATAGGTGGTGTTATGGACTTCTAGATTCATGGAAAGTCTCTTGCAATTTAAGGCGACGCTGATCTACTTATGTATTGATCTCTTTCCTGCATTTGTTGTTCATTTAATAATTTGGGAAACTATTTCCTTGTAGGAAAGGTGTGTAGTACATGAAATTGGTTCATCTGTAGACTACCGGAAAATGACTTTGGTAAGGATTACGAACTGCTTGCAGATTTATTACCAGTTTATTTATTTACAATCAAGTGATATGAATTGAAAACTTCTTGTCTGTACTTCAACTGCAGGCTAGGCAAGGTTTCTACTTTGTTGGTAAAGATTTGTCTGGTGTTCTTCAGCAAAAATTTGAAGAGTTGATTGGGCAACACAAAGCTTATCCCCAAGAGGTGGAAGTGGTGATGGGAAGGACGTTGCAGGTATGTGCAAAATTTTAATTTGCGAGGAACATATTGATTATATTGCTTATGGTATTACTGAATGTAAATTTGTATCATTTACACCCATAGGTTCCACTAGGTGGGAATGGATGTGCATATTTTTCTTTTGAGGAACTCTGCGACAGACCTCTTGGGGCTGCAGATTATTTTGGATTATTCAGTAAGTCATCTTTATTCAGAGTGGATTGTTCTGACATGGATGGAAGACTATAAGTATCAGTCCATCAAAACTATGAAATTGTATGCTCTTCCTCCAATTTGTCATTGAGAGAAAGGGGGGTCCTGTCTAAGAGATACAAATTTTGGTTAGAGACGTTTTAATCAAACCGAGGGACCCCACTTTTCTTGCTCAACTTCTTGTTATTGTTTGACCACAGTCGATATTTATGTATTTATTTAATGTTTTTGCGCCTTGACTGTACTTCTGTCTTTAAGTAGTTTGAAGTGGCTTTTCTTTTTTGGTAGTTGACAATAATGTATTGGTCAAGGCTTTGGATCCTCCCAATGCAATGGATTGGTAATCCTAATCTTAAAAAATAGACTGCATTTTTCAATTGAATTTTACCAGAAACACATATAGCTGGGACCCTTAAGCATTGTTTTCTCTGTTTGTTTGCCCTTGATTATAGACTAATTAAATATAAATTAGATCTCTTTGCCCCTTCAAAGATTGATTACCCTTATATTTCTTAGATGGACACAGAAGATATCCTTGATACATCAACATGGTAGTAGCTGCTCAGTTGGTTCATGTGTCTTTTCCTTGGAAACGTTCCAAATCCTTCGTTTTTTTGGTTTCTTTGTTCTATATTTGCATTCTGCAGAAGCTTTTATGAAGACATATTGTCTAGGAGCGATACTAAATTACTTATACAAGTTTATTCATTCTCTTTTTCACAGAGAAGTTTCATACCCTGGCATTGGATGGCATCCCAATTTTCGGTCTCCACAACAGGACAGCGGCATATCGGTTTGTCACTTTAGTCGATGTATGCCCCACCTCACCATTATAAATTTGAATGTCATGAGATATAATATTAACTCAAACCGAATAAATTTCACCTTCACATGCTTCTCATCATTTAGAATCACTGACCTAATAATTCTTTAGCATATACCATCATATCTTATTGAATTACTTTCTCTGTTTTTCTGTAATCTGGAAGTTTCAAGTAGATAAGTATAACTGTATGTTCTTCAAGCTACTCTTTTATGGCATTTTCAGAGCAAGCAAAAGAAATGCTAAATAGATGAACAATCCGTACAGCATGTTATGATCTTTATTGAGAGTTTCCAAGTTGTGTGCTTAATTTGAAGTATTAATTCCGATTGTACATGTTCATGTTATTCCATCGTTGTGTGCTTTTCGATAAGTTGCTTTTTCCCCACGCCCAAGTTCTAAATTTTTTTTTAACAGCTGAAGAGCCTTTAGAGGCTGTTCCTGCTTCTTGCTGTTTAACTTGAAGTAAAATGTAGACTGTTTTCATGTTGCATTTGCAATAGATCATTCACCATTGTGGTTGCAGGTGATGTACGAAAACAAGGCCAGACTTCTATGTGCAGCTGAGGGGAGTCCATTGGAACTTTTCAACAGAATTGTGACAATCGCCGATGCTCAAAATATTGCGCCTAGAACCTCTTCAAGGTCAAGGAAAAACGATGATTCTGACCTTTGTGTCGACAACGAATTGGGTTTTGCAAAAGATCGCACAATCAGTAGGTATGTTCAACTATGTATTCCTGTTCTCGTTCTGTCTCTCATTGTACCAACTGCAGTTCTTTCCGAGTGGACAAACTTTAAGGCATCCTTAGAAAAGTAGAATCAGAATGTAAAGGTAGATTGCTTGGTCAATAAGTTGATTAACACTTGATTTGATTCCTTGTCTGCCACAGACGTTTCAACAATATCTTTTAATTCTTTATGTTTTTTTTTTTTTTTTTTTGTATTATCCTAAGTGGAGGAAATTGTAGGAATTCCTTCATTTGTTTATTTATTCTTTTCCTGATTTCTTTTTAAACTCTTGATTCCCATCAAAGTTCCACTTTTTTTTGTTGGGTTTTTTTTTATCAATTTTTATTTTTCTTTTTCTTTTTCCTTACAGCTATCTCCGCTGTGTGAAAATTCCAACTCTTAAATCTGGAGTCCTGCTTATTCTCTCTAAAAAGTGTAATTTAATTCTTTCAAATATTGTTCTGGTCAACACTCATTTGTTCCCTAAGCACGTTAGACCTCTGTCCTCTGTGCTTACTCTTCATACCAATCTAAATTGTACCACGATCGGTTAACTAGATTCTTGTTTTTGTTTGTTAAAGTTATTTTCCAACTTCAGGGTCGGGGGACTCAAACTCTAGACCTTAATTTTGGAGTTTTAAGTGATGCTTCTATCTTGTAATAGAATGATTACGATATTGAGTTCTGTCGGGGCATTTTAGTACTTTATACAGGTGTTAGTCTTCCCTAATTCTCATGCTATATAACGGGAATTTGTAGCATCTTTTTTTTTCTTTCTCAGAAAAAGAAACCCGAAAGATGGAGAGAGCATTTTGAGAGTTGATTGTACCTTCACTTCTTCATCCGATTAAAGTTAAAATATGCAGAGGAAAGTAGGCGAAGCTGAGAGTGAACCCCTATAAATCTTTGTTTGTGCTTTGTTTATTTTTGTTCGTCTTCTCGTTTCTCATTGCTCTTGACTGGCAGGCTTCTGGGCTTTTAGTTCCTAATAAATAGGAATTATATAATTTCCATAGGCTTGGTTCACCTTTTCGGCCATAAATTTTGTTAAACGTGTTCAAGCATCTTTACAGAGTCCTTTTCCGTCCTATATATGCGCATATCTTTTGTTACAACTCGTGATTGCCATTCCACTGCATATTGCAGGTTAACGGAGATGAATAGCAATGAATACTTAGAACAACACGCTGCCATGTTAGCCGAGCATTCGTCGTCGATGGAAGGTGTCATTTAGGAGGATCCATTGTTGCACATGCATGATACACAAAGGAAGACAAAATGATGCAATAATTTATCAGAGCGCTGAAATGGAATGGCGTATCACAATGTTTTTAGCAAGGTGCCTTTTTGAATGTAAGTTCCAGTAAATGCATTACTTGTTACTTCAATAAGATTGAAGCTGTTTTATCCATATTGTGAATGTAACAAACAGCTTATGCAATCAGTGACGCACTAGTTTACCCTCCCATTCTTATTAATTAATAATAATTATGATGATTGTTGATGGATCTAGACCCCAAAAAAAAAAAAAAAAAAAAAAAAAAAAAAAAAAAAATTTAAAACCACCGTGTATCAAATGATATATTGATTTTTTTTTTTTTTTTGAGTAGGATATATTGATCTTTTCACTACAAGAATAATAGCAAATCGTGTTTTGATACAAGATTAATTGCAAATGGGGTTCTCAAGGGAGATGGTTACTTTTATCATGCCTGACATATCTTCTGAAATATTAAAACCACGGATGCAGCAAAATGGTCAGTTTCGTTTGTAACGTTCAGTGGAAGTAATGCCAATCATAGCTTGTCACCGGATGACCAATTAATTAATAGGATTAATTATAAAAATTCCCCATCAACTAGAGGCTTGTCAGAACTTTAAAAAGGTAATATTTGTTCCCTAATCAATGAAATATTAACAAAAAAAATTCTTAAATTATGATTTTAAGCATAAGTGACATGATATTATATAATTAGTTAGGATTGATTAACAATTTAGTGAGCCATTAGACCGTTAATTTATTTTGATGCAATCACAAGAAACTGAAAGAAGAGATCATTTGTTTTAAATTTTTTTGAAGGTTTTTAGTTTATATTTTCAACAACTAAAATTTTAAAACTATATCAGCTTTTTAAATTCAAATTAGTTTTCAACATGATAAAGTTACCAAAAGAATCCTATATTATGTGTGCCAAATCTTAATTATGTACCAAGTTTTATTCAAAGTTATAACAAAAGAAGTATTTTTTGTCAATATTTCATTGTTTGAGGAATACATGTCATGTTTTAAAATTCGACGAACAAAATGTTACAAGTGTTATAATTAAAGGGACATTTTTGTAATTAATCCTAATTAATATTGTGATAAATAATATCTTACTAATTAACATTACCGACCTCTGATTTGTTCTTCACTAACAAACGGTTGAGGTATGATCTAGACGAGCCCAATCAAAGAATAAAGGCCCAATAGGCACGGCCCAATGTATAAATCAAATAGATTGAGCCAGTCTCGAGTGTTCGTTGTGTTGCGGTGAAAAGAAGAGTTTCCATGTGTTCAATATGCTCGATTTCATTGGACTAATGTTATCTGGTTCAATGGTTTTTTTGTGTCCGATGTGCTCGACGAAGATGGTTTAAGATGGTCAAGAATTAGGGTGCAAAGTTGATCATTTACTTGCAATCCAGAACATGTATCAAGTTTAAATTTTAATGAAGAAAACGACAGCATACGTAGTTCTATTTAAGAGTGAATCACCATAAATTTGTATGTGATATCTTTATTTTGCTGCATTTCACTTTTCAATTTACTTTGCTGATTTATTGTAATCATTATTAGTGATCTAACCTAGATTTCAAGTTTGTTAGGACCTGATAGTGATGATTTGTACTCACTTTCAAATATCTCATTAATCTTGTTTCTAACTATGTTTAGTTTAATTCTAGATCCAATCCCTACACAAACCTTTTCAGTATTCTTGATCACTAATGACACTTACTACTTGTGTACGGGCACTCTAGAGAGAATTATAAAATATTAAAAGTGAAAACTCTGCATTTTTTCTCTTTTACAAATATACGATTAAATGACACATTTAATGGCTTTTTTTCTCCAAAATTGTAAACTGTTGTTACTTCTCTATATTCAACAATGACTAAATGTCATTATATATTTCATCAAAGATCCCAAATAGTTGGTGACTCAGATGTTTGAACGAAAAACTCAAACGTTGAGTAAAAAGCCCTAGCCTAGCTTACTCGCCACTCTAATCATCGTTGTTCTTCACTCCTTTTGCGTCGTTGCTTGCCTAGTGGTTGCTCGTTTTGCTAGTCTTGAAGCCGCCCACAAGGGATTCTACGGCTACCACAATGTAGATTTACTTTAGTTTGAATCTTTTTTTTTTCTTTTTTGAAAATGAAGCTTCATTCGTACTAGAAATAGTAGGAGCAAAGTTCCAAATTCCCACCCATTATTAGCACAATTGACTCCATATAAAGACTAAATCCATCAGTAAAAAAAAAGAAAAGAAAAAGAAAACAGATGAAGTACAAGGATAACAATGACATCGAGACCCAAAGGAAAAAACTCATTTGACATATAGAATAGAGCTCATCAACGGCTCGTTATAAGAAACCCTTACTATCAATGGACGACACCAATCCACCAAAATTAAATCTACCTTATGAGGGCATATCAAATCGTCATAGAACTATATCTAGCTATCTAACACCACACATAGCACTGCTAGCCAATGGGTGTAGGATCCAAATTGACTGGAGGTGGGGAATCTATCTCCTTCATTACAAGCACAAAAGAAACACAAATAAGGCAGAAACATCATCACCTTTTACGAAATACACTATAACGAAAGTCAATAAAAACAATGAGCAATTTCAACCATCAAAGAGTCCAATGAGGTGCAAGACAATTACTATCACGACTCAAAGACCCAGGGGGGGTGGTGGGTGTGTTGCCGCGACCGAGATAAAAAAAATTAAATCAAAATAAATAAATGAAAATAAATAAAACAATTAAACAAAAACAAATGCTCAACAAAAATCACATCGACAATAGTAATCACTGTCACGTGGAGCTCTAACAACGAATGAGGTTACATAATCCAATTACAAATAATAAATGACAAGACTGACATCGTCATTTAAATATAATAGTATAAGACTGACTTCGATGTCGAGACAAGTCGTACAATACACATGGCATACAACAGTCTTAAAAAAAATACCCTTTCTGCTCATACTCTATGATCATCGAACTCAATCAAAACTCGATTGATTCTACAAAACCTAGGAGGGAAATTATTCACAAATTATACTTACTAAAATAGAATCTCAAAATCTTAACAAAAACGTAAATAATAAAATACTTACTCGTATAAAGCTTGATAAAACACCACCACATGAGTTTTGGGAATTGAAAAGAATATCAAAACACAATTCCTTGGATCAATAAAATAACTTCAAAATCAAAAACAGAAATTATTCTTATAAATTATTTAAGAATTGATTGATCGGTCAAAATCATTTATAAAATGGGCTCCCAATGAAAGGATAAAAAATATCCTATCTTAATGGTTGAAATTCAAATACCGTTAGCTGCGATCAAGAATTTAACATAAGCTTCTTTTTTGAACAACCTTAAAAATATATTTGAAGCCAAGATAATGCTCAATTAAATGTCATTATGTTAATTTAATTATCAGTATACCTTTTGACTCAAAATAACCATAAATGCAAATTTTATATTCTAAATGTTTTTTAACACAAAAACATAATCTTTGGAATATTTCTTAGTCACAAAACGATGAAAAACTGAACTGACACAGATTAGAAAAACACAAGGGGCTCAGAGGACAGTGGCAGCCACCGCGGTCGATTGCCTCCAAGGGTGTGGTCGACTGCCCTCCCTTCAGAAATGGCTGTCAGTTCTCCCTTTTCGCAGACTGATTCGTCTCTAACACTAAATTTTGATACAAGATCAGTTTAGAATGCCATAAAATGCCTCAAAACACCAAGATGAGCATACTAAAACATAATTAAATGTTTTAACAATCATGCTTACAAAATCAAAGGTAAAAATCAATTTTAAAAACAAACAAAACCCAAACATGCAAAATTTCTCACATGCTTCGACTCAAACTTCATTTCACATACTCAGATTGCAATAAAATTTTAAATTTGCACACCAAATCCAAAACTGTAAAAAAAAAAAAAAAAAATCTTGAAATAACACATGCATGTTCAAATAACTTATAGAAAATCCATATTTAATTGAAGAAACAAGATGAGAAATCAAGAACAAATTCGGATGCTAAAAGCAAAATTTTTAGAATTAGGTATTTGAAATACTAACCTCATTTTCAAAAGAACAAGAATTAGGTCAAGCTTGAGCGCTAGTGTTTATATGGAATTAAAGGCGAAATACATGGTTTTTCTCTTCTTTTTCTTTGAATTTTTTATCTTATTTTGAGAGGGTGAAAGAGAGAGAGAGAGAGAGAGAAGATAGAAAGAGGAAGAGAGAGGCTTGTGTTTGATATGTGCTTTGAGGGTTTTTGTTTCTAACGTGTAAGGTAATTTGAGACAAGCATGGCAGCTCTTGCAATAAGATGCAGGTAGCATAGGCAAAAGTATCATTTAACAATTAAAAACTAAAAATAAGATTTTTAAATTGAACTTATAAATAAAATATGCAACAAAATCTTAAATGGCTGAAATTAACAACTAAATCAAATTTGTCACACTTAATAATTAAATTTAACATAATTAATTTTACTTAAAATTCAAGAGTGTTACAACTACCGTCGAGGCCCAAAGGTCGGATCTGTATGGGGGAGTAAGAGAAAAACTACAACCACCATTCACTACAAAATGAAAAGCCAAAACCCACTAAAGGAAACACTACAGCACCGGGGAGCAATTCCTAGTGCTCCACTATCCTTCGTCGTCCTTCCATGCTCCAACTTCATTCTATCGACGTCCACCAAGCCTCCTTCTTCGATACCAGCAATGGCCAATCTATCCCCCACCACCCGTATCTGAACCCCAGAAGGGCCAAAGTCCCAAGCAATATACGGCAAGTCCCAGGCAATATACGGCCCAACCATTGCCGTAACCAAGGCCATCCTTCAACATCTTAGGCTTTGCTGGTCCATCAACTCGCTCCACTACCCCATCACGAGCCTTCCTACCTAGCTATGCAACTCTCACACCACCATCGTTCTCCCTCCCAACCAAAGCCCCATTGTAGTCAAACACCCCTAGGCGTTGCCCCCTCCCTAAGACTTAAGCACTGAAGGCCAACAAAAGACTATCTCTAGGCTTTAGCCTAAGGGATGAGAAGGGGGCGGTGCTAATGAAACCCAAGCAAACACTAGTAGAGTTAGGAGCTAGAGAGAGAAAGGTGAAAAAAAGGGTTTCTTGTTTGAATCTTTAGTTTAACTTTGGCTTTAATTTTTCTATTTTAGTTTCA
Source organism: Artocarpus hirsutus (assembly GCA_946598075.1). Lineage (NCBI taxonomy): Eukaryota > Viridiplantae > Streptophyta > Magnoliopsida > Rosales > Moraceae > Artocarpus > Artocarpus hirsutus. The sequence goes on along the minus strand of CAMOHE010050487.1, from coordinate 47,542 downwards.
ATTTTTAGATTTTGTTTTTATTTTTATTTCTGTTGATACTATGTTGTTGGAGGTAGGAAAACATTTAGGATTAACTTTAGGTTTCTAGATATATTTTTTTTTTAAGGAAGAAAAACAAATATGATTTGGGATTTAGATTTATTTGGATTGATTGTCATATTAGGACTCATTTAAGGATTTTTTTAAATATTTTGTTCTTAAGAACAACATTATATTCATGATTATGTTTTAGTGATCTTGTTATTTTGTAAATAAAAAAATGATAAATAATATTAGCACTATACTTCAAAGAAAAAATCTTAAAATTTTAGCGTTACAATTAACATTTCTTTTTAACTTGACATGATGATTCAAGCTCTATATCTTGCACTAGGGTCAATCATAGAATTATTGCTAGGGCATGACCACTTAAAGGTGGCAATAATCGTGTTTGTGTCGGCACGTTTATAGCACAACATGTTTAACCCGAACATGAACACGACACGATTAATTAACGTGTCATAAATGCAAATACGAACACGACACGCCTATGGCACGCGTAACACGGTACAACACGATTAACACGATTATTAAACATGCCATGACGGGTTGACAGGATAACAACACGCATATGACACGTTTATGACCCAATTAACTAAAAATTAAAAAAAATTAAAATTTTAAAAAAAAATTTAAAAAAAAAGCCAATAAAGAAAATTAACAAAAACACAATATCTAATTAATACTAACCTATTATAAATATTTCAAATATTTTTATTTTTAAGTTTAAATATGTTATAAATGGGCGGGTCGTGTCGTGCCGTGTTAACACGTTTATGGCCCGTTCTATTAAACGTGTTAAGGCGTGTTTAGCGTGGTAGCATGAATCCAGCCCATTTATTTTCGTGTTATTCGTGCCAACTCATTTATAGCACAATTAATAAACATGCGGTCCAAACTCGTTTATCTCGTGTAGTTTTTGTATCGTGTCATCGTGCCGTATCTGAAATTGCGGGCCCTATGACCACTGCTATAAGATAAAGGACATGTAGGTTTATGCTAAGTAGTTTCTTTAGTAAGAAAAATGAATAGATCTAGAATTCATAATCTCAATTTAAGGGATTTTGTAATATTTTAAAGTTTTAATGATTATGTATAATGATGTGATCTAGTTTGAAATTTATTTGTATCACAACCCGATCTTTTTTATCTTGATGTTGATTAATAATAGTCAAAGTTCTTTATCGTTGATTAGCTCATTCTTAAAGGAAAATACTTTCCCCCAAACTTTTGTTCACAACATTGCAACATAAGATGTGTAGATGATACGTGAAAGTCACCATATTTTGTTGAGATCTGATGCCGATCCATGAAAGAAAATGAAACTTTCCATGGTAGGTTTTGTTTTTGTTTTTCAAAAGAAAAACCGTTCAGAGTTTGTTGTTGAGGAGCTGCAAAGATAATAAATAATTATTAAATTATATTGGAAAGTAAAGAAACACCACGGAAGACAGGCACGGTTGAGGGCTCCCAGGAAAGATGAATAAGCAAACATACAAAGCAAGCGTTCCTCAACCAAAGCTCAACGTTTTAGAAAGAAAGTACTTGGAAGTTGCCATAAAATCACAAGCGAAACCTTCCATTAACTAAAGCTCTCATGAAAGTAACAAAACTACATAGTATGTCCTACCATGAAATAAAACTATTTCCATAAGTTTCACACTTTATCAACTTTGCAATTGCTTGTATCATCCTCCTGCACATGGATTATGTCGCCATCCAGTTCCCCGCCCCGTGATTCTAATCCCTGCTTCATTTCTTGTGCGATGCATGGGCATTGTGGTTCAGTGACTAGCGTTGGAACGAAATAGAATAGGAGCCAGTGTTTGGATCTTTGACAGCTTTGAAGTTGTCAATGCTCATTCCAAAGCGGCCCAGCACAGAGTTGCCCATTTCCTTCAGTTTTCCTGCTCAGAAGTCAGAATCAACAATTTAACACCTAGTTAATTACAATAAAACAAAACACACGAACAAAAGTGCCCATGCAAAGCATGAAATAACGGTGGCAAGCACGCAATACGTCCATACCATCCAAAAGGTACAGAATGATATAGCTTATAAGTACACATTGAGTTCATTAAACCCACAATGCCAATGTCCTTAAGATGAAATCATGATCAAGAAGTTGAATGGAAAACAGTAAGACACACGGACTACAAGCAGAGCCCGACTAACCAAGAAAATATAGAATTAGTATTACGTGCAGTAATAAATTACAGATTATGCACGCAGCGGACAGATAAATAATGACAATAGTTTAATATTGATAAGGTTTCAATTCCACCTTCTGTGGACGCTAATTGTAGTACAGGGCACAAAAATGTTTTGTTCATGATCTATTTATGCAGTTGCATTGCCAAGAAAAAGTCAAGTCATAGCTCTAAATAGCTAGCTGCTCGTTAGAGCATCAGGTGTCAAAAGGCTATTGACCAGAACTGCATATCTAAATGCAAGATCAACTTGAAGAGGGAAGTAGGGGTTACTAATAGAGTAAAAAGCAGGACATAATCCAGAGAACATAGGACGATTTATGGAGATTCATACACAACTTGGAGGATACGATTGTTTAATAGTAAGTAAATTCAAACTGTTTTGAGACGACAAAAGCATAGGTCCTACCACTTGGCCACTTCGACTTTTTGACGATTGGCATAGATTAAAATTGCCACTTCTTAAATTTTACAATTTCATCATTATTTCTTTTTTTTCCCCCCACATAAAACACTTTTTCAATATGCTTTAAAGATCAGTTTTTCATTAATGGTCAGCCTAAAAATTTTGGTGTCTTTCTTTAGAAGGCAGGCCTAACCTTTAGAGATTAATCCATCAAATTAGAGGAAAATGGTAAAAACATGCAAGAAGATGATTCAAGTATCTTACCAATCATCTCCTCTTTCATTTTTTCTCGCTTTTGTTCTGCTAGGGGCTCCAGACGACGGATTGATTTCTTGGCTTGCTCATTTAAGGGATCCAGCTCCAAGATTTTTTTCATATCTGAGAGCAAAAAGAAATAACAGAATGCAAAATTAGCAGAGAAAAGCATTATTCATACACCTTCAAATCCTTTCAGCATAAATAGGACAAGATATGGCTAGAAGAGGATTAAAGACATGAGGATGGCAAAGAAATCCAAAGCAATGGAAAAATAGAATAAAAAATGAAAAATTAGTTTAACCACAAAGACAAATCTAAACTAACCCGCAATAGCCTCCTCGAAATGCTCAAGCTTTTCATGAGCCTCTGCTCTTCTTAAAAGAGCTTTTATGTACGATGGATTTAGCTCCAATGCTTTTGTGCATTCTTTGATTGTGTCCTCATATTTTCCCTGGAATATATATATATATTCAAAAAAAAAAATCATATATGACATAAAGGGAACAATAATGCAAAACATCTTTTTAAACTTCGTGCGGGAAAAACTATGAGACTTAAAATACAGATGGTTTAATGCCCCAGATGTGGTAAAAATAGAACAGTAACAGATAAAAAAAATGAAAGAGAATGGGGAAGAGGGGAGGCAGGGCGTGTGCAAAAAGAAACAGCTTTCCACCAAGAGAAAAGGCAAGAGATATTTATACGCACAAAGATACCAAGCATTTTTCTGCAAATTTATCTTCTCCCCCGGCAGTGATTTCAGCAAAAGTTTTGCTTTCCAATCACTGTCCTTGCTAAAATATAAACAATACAACAAAGATTTAGAATACATTAAAGAACCCTTGATCAGCTCCTCTATTTGTTTGGTTAACAATCAACAGAGTTAAGTTTTACAGAAACCCAAGTCTAACCCTAAACTCAACCTAAGAATACTGACTAATGGCAGAAAATTAAATGTCAAAGAATGTCGAGAAACAAACCAGTTTCAAATAGCATATTGCACGATTTGAATGGCACGTAGAGCGTATTTCCACAGATGAAGGCATATCTGGTGCAAAATATAAAGCAAGTTCATATTGTGATAATGCCTCCTCAAACTGCCCATTGCCGTAGAGTTTATTGCCTTCCAATTTTGCATCATTTGCTTGTGCTAAAGCTTTCTGTCTCAGACAACAATAAAAAAAGGAGCCCATAAGAGATCCCCATAACACAAATAGCCTAAAAACCAGGTTAATTGATAGAGCAAAAGATGTTATTTCAAGCACTGAATGGTAAAATTGTGCTATTTTACGAGAGTGGCATCAGACATGATCTCAAGCTTTACGAGAGAAACAGTAAAAGGAAAACACGTATCCCAGAAAGACACCACGCCTTACACCCAAATGTCTAATTTGATTCGAGATTCTTCGAGGAAAATTCATAGGGGTGCTTAAATAACGAGACCACTAGAATTGAGAAGAAAATTTAAGTCTCAATGCGCTGATAAGCTAATTAATCAACAATGCATAAACTGATTAACCATAACTTTTTGTGCAACAGCATTTCACTAAACCTAGTCATGCTCAAATGGTGAACCAGAATCAAAGATCTCAAAGTTAAAATCTGAAACCTTTTTCTCTACATATGATATTACTGTGATTCAGAGAAAAAGCTTTAAAATTTTATTTAAAAAAACTACGGATTCCAAAATTTTTTGTTCCCATGTTTCTTCTCCAAGCATTTCAGAATTTAATCGCAGACAAATAATCCATTAAAATCCAGATACAGTGTCAATTCATCAGTGAGAACAATTAGGGCGAAATATGCACTCCTAGAATTACAAAACACACAAAATACCGATATTCATGATCAATAAATAAAAAAGAATCTAGATATCAAAATTATCTGCGAAAACAAACCTGTTTGAGCTCATCGTCGGAAACAATCTGTTCTTCTTGTTGCTCCGATTGCTCAGGATTTTGCTCCGGCTCTTGTGGCGGCTGCTGATGTGAACGGTGGTTGTGTCGTTCGTCGTCGTCGCTGTCCGCGAGCTCGCCATCGCTGGCGGTCTCGAAGCCGTCGTCGGCGGTTCTGTTGCCGTTGGCGTCTGAATCCGTTGTCGTTTTGTTCGAAGACGACGGCTTTGAGGGATTGGGAACGGGTTCTTCGTTGTCGTTCACTTCTATAACCACCATTTTTTTAATTTAGCGAATTAATAAAAATGTTTAAATTCAATGTGGACAAGTAAATATGGAAATGAGGAAGCGAGAGAGGCTTTTGTGTGTTGTTTGTGGCTCGTGATCAGAGTCGAACTTTCTAGCTCTTGCTGCGAATTTTTCTTTTTCATATATATATATAAAGCCAACTAATAAAAAGAAAAAGATAAAGAAGGAACGTTAAGGTGCTCCTTAGATAAGTTTCAAACAATACTTATAACATGAAGAAAAATAATTTCAAACACTTAGAATATGTTTTATGTTTGTATTTGTTATGAGCAAAATTTTAAAGATCGAGTCATAGCTTGTAACGTATTTATAATTGTTATGTTTAAAATAGATTTACAATTTGTTATACATAATGTTTTTAAAAATTAAGTAATGATTTGCAAAATAAAAATAATTTTAAGTTGCGGGTAGAAAAATAAAAATATCCAAAAAAAAAAAATGTTGCATTTGCAAGTTACCTATGAAACAATTAGGGAATATATATCAACTTAAAATTATTTTTATTTTGCAAATCATTACTTAATTTTTAAAAACATTATGTATAACAAATTGTAAATCTATTTTAAACATAACAATTATAAATACGTTACAAGCTATGACTCGATCTTTAAAATTTTGCTCATAACAAATACAAACATAAAACATATTCTAAGTGTTTGAAATTATTTTTCTTCATGTTATAAGTATTGTTTGAAACTTATCTAAGGAGCACCTTAACGTTCCTTCTTTATCTTTTTCTTTTTATTAGTTGGCTTTATGTCTTGTTTTAAATGACACCCGACTATAAGCTTACTTTTCTTATTGTCAAGCTACTTAATTGATAACAAAACTTAAACGTTAAACATTGATTCATTATACTTAACTTCATTTTTTGTTGGTTTACCTTTCTTTTACATAACTTAAATGTCCCTTGGTCAAATTTCCCGTCTTACCTGATGGTTTTATTACTTAGCGTGATACAGAACATATTTTGTCTAAAGACGTTGCGCTAATTCATAGGGTGTTTGGCATAGGACAGTCCGAACCACTATCTCAGTTATGAACAGTGTAAAGCTCTCACATGCTACAGTAAAAAAAAGTTGCTTACAGTGTAAAGCTCTTACATACTACAGTAAAAATAGTTCTAACTAATGATTCCCACCACTATACTAAACACCTTATCAGAGTGCTCAAGCTCTGTTTTAGCGATTTTATCAAAAATGATGATTTCATCCTTAACAAGTTTTTCGTAAGTCACATAACTTCATTAAATTTCTTATTTTACTTTACCAAACCGTTACTTATGGGTTATGAAAAAATTCCTGTTAAAGGATATTTTCTTAAATCATGCATTTCGAGGTCGGTTTTGGCCTTTTTTACAAAAATGATCATTTTGCCCTTGACGAATCTTAAAAAACTTTTGAAACCTGTTTTAAACAACATTTACATTTTCTTGTTATTCGTCATGTTGTGAGAAACAAAACTTTGGTTTTTTTTTTTGGTCGTGAAAACTCTATTTTAACAAAACTTTATGGGTTTTGACTCGTATATAAAAATTTTGGTAATTTCGCCTTTAACATACTTCCTTGAAAAACTCCGCAATTTCTTTTTGGGCTTTCAATCACAAATTTACTTGCTGCCTATAATTGTATAGGCAGCCCTTTTTATATAAGAAGAAAGAGCAAAATAGCATATTTAGGCTAAACCTTAGTAAATAATATCATATAGTTTCAAAATATATAATATATAACATACCATGAGAAATTGAGTAATATCTTATGAGAAATTGAAAACAAAAACCCCAAAATACCCTCATCTCTTGATCCTCTATATCTTTCACCTTTCTTCCTCTTTGGCATCACCTCCGACGTATAATACAATATTTACTGAAAAATACTGTATTTATGGTGTACATACAAAAATTCACCGACAACTTTGTCAAACCGTCGATGGCTGATAAATATAGCATTTATAAAGAAATACTGTATTTACTATGTAAAAACAAAAATTCATTAGTGACTTTGTTGGACCTACGGTGGCCGAAAAATACAGTATTTCACTTGAAATACAATATTACCATGTAATTATAAAAATTTACAAACGACTTCACTAGACTACCGACGGCCAAGAAATACAATATCTATCGAAAATACCGTATTTATTGTGTAATACAAAAATTCACTGATGACTTCACTCAACCACAAGGACATATAATATTTCACTTGAAATACTATATTACAATGCAAATTAAAAAAATTCACCAACAACTTCATCAAACCGTCGACGGCCAAGAAATACATTATCTACCAGGAAATACTTTATTTATCGTGTAATACAAAAATTCACCTATGATTACGTCGGACCACTAGGAAATATAGTATTTCACTTGAAATGTGTAAATACAAAAATTTACCAACGACTTCGTCGAACCGTCAATGACTGGGAAATAGAGTATTTCACTTGAAATAATGTATTACTGCGTAAATATGAAAATTTACTGACGACTTTGTTGGACTAATTTAAATTGAATCTTTGATTGTCTGTAGGTGTTGTGTATGATTTCTTGTTACGTTGAAGATCCAAATTCCGAAGCTTATAAACTACATTTAGCTTGAATCCCTGACTACTTTTGGCTAGCTGAAGATGGACTCAAATTTCAGGTGTAATTATACACTAATTGAAAAAGCCTTGTATACACTAGTAACTAAAATAATGCTTAATATATACCAAAAAAAAACTGACGACGGGGAAGTCAAGGATGGGATGGGGAAGTGAGAACGAATAGTTGCCATCAATCGAGTTCAACAAAACTTAAATTAAGCTCATTGCCCAGTAAACTGCGAGATATAGAACTTTGTCATCCAACAAATGTAAAGAGATAGTGGGTTAAAGATGAAGAGAAAGAAAGATAAGAAAGATGAAGAGATCTTTCCATTGCCTTGATTCTTTGGCACGGTGGCGCTGATGAGACACCGTCGAAGTTCTTTTGAGTTTGTCGAAGCTTCTATTGAAACCGAAGGTCACCGCTAGTGACAGATGAAAGAGAGAGGGGCAAGAAAGAAGATCAGAAGTCCATGCATAGTCAAAAGTTTGGGATCTGTCTACTTTGTCCGAGAGGCACCGTCAGCCCTTGTTGGAGCTCGCGAGGTCTGTAGCTTCTCTGACGTTGATTCCGTGTGAGCCTTGCAACGCTGACAACGTCGCAATTTTGTCCAATATCTCTGACGAGGGTGCTTCAATGATGGTTCTTCATCGCTGTTGAGAATAGCAGAGAAAAAGACAAAGAGAAGGACGTGGAGAGGAGAGAGGGAAGAGGGAGGGAGAGAGGAAGAAAGTAGATTTGAAATTTTAAACCCAAATTTGTTTTGTGACTTTTCGGAACAGTTTGGTCATTTTATGTTTGTAAAAAACTTACTGATATCAAATATGCTATTTACTTTCTATTTTAAAAACTACTGACATTATTTATTATGTGAATTGTAAAATTTGTTATTTTGTGTAATTTCTAGTTTATATAGTGAAATTTTCTGTTCCACATAGTTTTACGGTTTTAGACGCAAACATAAAAATTTTGACATTTTTGCCCTTAAGACCAAAAATAACTATTTTGTACCAAAATGTCTAATTTTTAACAAGGATTAAAACTTTCTAAAGCATCTTGGCCTCATTCAAATCATTTCATAGCATTTCCTATTTACGAAATTTATGATTAAAATCTCATAAAATTTATAACTTAAAATCAGTACGGAATTTTTACAAGCTGTTTAGGTATCCTAACAATGTCAACGAAATCTATAACTTTTATGTTTTAGCTTTACTCAAAATCATTCATCTTAATGACGTTCTTGAAAAGATAGAAATGATATCAACAGTTTTTGGCTTGTTCTGGTTGGAATTCGAGTGGGATTTTCTCATAAAAAATGCCCGCCTCGACATTTCCAATAAATCTCATGTTGAACTCAGAAAATAATTCGGCCTTTAAGTTTCTTAAACACTTAAATTTTTCAAAAATGCTTTTAAAACACTTTTTGCATCTTAACTTGCTTTAACTTATCTTTTTAAGGTTTAATTACATTTAAATATTTCCAAACACTTAATCAAGTAATTAATACTCAAAGTAACTATGCATAATATTTTCTTTTTATGCTATGCTCAAAATCCTTTTTATCAAGCACCTAGAATGCTTAAAAAATTGAAACTTTGTATTGGACCAAGTTTGTCATAACCTTTCCTTTTAAGCTTAAAGCCCTAGTTTTCCTAACATCCATCATCATCGTCAGCGTCATTGTCATTCACATAACATAACATTTATCCATACCATAGAGTCTCTTATACATACCATAGTCTCTTATACATACCATAATCCAAAAAGATTACAAACCATAATCTTAACTCATGAAAATAACATATTTCAAGACTACGGTTTAGGATTTTACCTAAATTTCTCCAAGCTTTTGATCCTCTACTTGTATGTTTAAACTTGGTTAGCTTTCTTTGTCATAAACTATGACCAAATTTCATAAAAAAATCCATCCATAACTTAGAAGAAATTCGCTAAAAAAAGTTATGATTTTTACCTTTAAAACCACTTAACCTCCTCAAGAACACTTGTTCTTGCTTCTTGAATGGATTTGAGTAAAATATTTGAGAGTAAAACATAAAAGATGGTCGGTTTTGGTATGGAAGAAATAGGTTTTAGTTCTTCATGGAGTAAAAGTATGGAAACAAATTAGCCTTTTCGTTTTCAACTAGTTCCTACCACTTAAAACTCACTTTATAGACTAAATTGAATTATAAATTTGCTCTCAAATCTAAGGCCAAAACTGGTGCTACTAAAGGGAGGATGTGGCCAATTTTCAATCTTAAAAGTGGCAAAAAATGTCTTATTTCCAAATGCACCCATAATCCTTTAAAGTTTTCACATTAGGGATTAAATTTAAATAAAAATTTGCTCTCCACCATTTAATGACCATTATGGGGGTGAAAGGGAATTTTTTCTACCTTTTTGGGTGTCATCAAGTGGGCCCCACATTCTTTTTCTACATATTCTAAATTTATACTGACAGTATTATTCTTATGTTCTGGGTAAACTTCCTATACTGCTAGTATTCTTTTAATACCATTTATGGGGTTTCATAACTCTTCATACCAATCCACATTCTACAAACAGTACAATTTCTATACTGTTTCACTTTATGCAGTCTAGTTGCTGCATCGCATTACTCTATCCAGCATAATTTTTATATTTTGAAACAGTATTTTTCTTTTATTGTATTTCTATCTTAAATTTTATTGCAACATCTTTTGCAACAATTAATGTTTCTAACTTATTTACATATCATTCCTTCCTTGTTTAAGACTATGGCATAATTTTTAATCTCAAAAAACTCATTTATACTTTTATAGAATTTATCACAAAAAAAGGATTTAAATAATATCCTTGTGACACTCGTCATGCTCTTAAAAATACTTGACAAAATTTTGAGGATAATCTGTAGCTCACAAAATTTTTACTTAAATTACTTAATATAATCCTTAATTATTGCATATTGAATGTATTACAAATTCTTGAGTGTTATAGTTGGTTCCTTCCACGCCTAAATACTAGTGAACCCATGGATCTGGTGGTTCGATTGTGCGTCAATTGGAGTGGTTGGAGGGGGCAAACAGGGTGTTTTTCTCTTTTGGGTTGGGAGGTGTGTTGCTCGTTAGGCGTGCTTCCTTAGGGCCATAGGGTTTTAGGGAATGGTGGAGCTACTACGTCATTCTAGATCTATAGAGACAAATGACAACGGGTGTCCTTCTCTCGACGGCTGGCTGTTTCCTTTACGGTCTTCTTCTAACTTGATGGTTGTTCCACTACCCACTCTCTCTTGGTCAATAGAGGTTGCTTTGTCACTAATGGTTTCGACAATTTTACATAGGTTCTACCTGTTTTGTTTTGTTTTTGTAATGTCAAATAAAAATGGTGATGTTTTCACCTATTAGATTTAGTGTTTTTGTGTTCTTTTGTTGGCCTTTTGTTGTAATAACGGATGTAGTTTCCTATCTTCCGGTGTTGTTTTTGTGTCTAGTTCGCAAGTCATTTTCCTTTGTGGTATTAGGGTTGTCCTTGTTGCTTTTAGTCACTTAATCTTGAATGATTGGAGTAGTCTATTGTTTATAGAGGTATATTTGAAAGAGCCATTTGTATGCTCGATTTATGGTGTATCTTTTTGTTTCCCTCTTACTAGAATTTGATATATATATATATATATATATCACCTCCTTGAGCTTTTTAATTGCATTGTGGTCCTTTATATTCGAATTGGTGTCTGAAATATTCTAATTTGAAATGCAATACCATTTTCAAAATAAATAAATAAATAAATCAAGACAACCAGCAAAAACAATATTGAATGACAATTTTTTTTCTTCTTTTGGATTCTCATATCCGAGGACTTGTGTACGTTGTAAGTAACTTTTTATTTTATTGTTTTGCTCAAGCAGTTGGTAACTTATTTATTTATTTGATTAATTTTATAAATGGTCCTTTAAGTTTACCCTAAGTCCTATTTTAGTCATTGACATTTTAAAAGTTCTATTTTGATCTCTAACCTATTATTTTGTTTCAGTTTTAGTCCTTTTGTTAGCTAGGTCTTAAATATTCAACGGAAAACTTTTAAAATGTCTCACTTTCGTCTCTTATCTATTACATTGTTTTACTTTTAATCCTTCTAGTAAAATAGTTTAGGGACCTTGCTTAAAAAAAAATAGTTTAAGGACCAACAATAAACAGAGTAAAATATTAGAGATTAAAGTGAGACATTTTAAAAATTTTCTATTAAATACCATCTAATTAATGGAGGAACTAAAACTGAAACAAAATAATAGATTAAGGAGCAAAATGAGATTTTTAAAATATTAAGAACTAAAATGGGACTAAAGATAAATATGAAAATAACTAACCCTTATCTATTTATTTACTTATATATTTATTTTTGCTGGATCAGGAGTGCTTAGAAAAATTATTCAATACCTACGTGCACGATGGAGGAAAGACAAAGAAAAAGAAAAAGAAAAAGAAAAAGAAAAAGTTGCTGTTCCCTATTATTTATTAGAAAAATAAGGCTAATAAGATTGGGCTGCCAACTGGTACAATAATTTATTCATCATGTGGACAACATGGCGAGACTTTACTGGTTAGAATAATCCTTGCCTTGCAAATACATACATATATATATATATATATATGTATGTATTTTACTGTATACAATTGTTTAACACTAATTAGGTAGTTTTGGTTAGAAGAATATGAAATAAATAGATGAAATGGTTCAGCAAACATTGCTTCTTTCCTTTGTTCTTGCTACAATAATTATCATCCGGTGAAATTATGGGAGCTTTGCTGGGGTGCTCTGCGAATTATGGTTTTTCTATTGAGGAACAGTGCGGTTTCATATAATTGGTTTATTGACGTTCTTGCCATTACTATATTCATTTTCGGTCATAAGATATTCAGCTCTTCCATGTCATTCTTGTAAATCATTCATTTGTTCAAAATTTTTTTTTTTTTCAAGTTGTCCATACAATTATAAAGAAAATTGTAGCAAATATCACCAAAATGTAAAAGAAACATGCAAAAATACACAATTTTGGGCTCGTTTGGCGGGACTTTTTAGAAGCTTATCTTGGCTTCTTAAATTCAAAAGTTGTTTTCAAAAGTGCTTTGATGATTTATCAGAGGTGGTTTGACTTTAAAAAAAAAACCTCCAATCAAATCTATAAAATATAACTTCTCAAAAAAAACACTTTTAAAATAAACTTTAAAACTTATAGTTTTAATAAAGCATTATAAGTTTATTATATTTTATTACTTAATAAATTTTTTAAAAACCATTTTACCCATTTAAGCTTTTTTAATAATATAATTCTAAACATTTACTAAAAAGGCACAGCTTTTGTTTCTCTTTCGCTACTCTTTCGCTATTGACTAAAAGTATAAGCAAAGACTCTGCCAGCCCTTAGTGGCCCTTGGTCAAGTAAGGGATCACCTTGTCCGTTTATCGACAATTTAATTGCATTATGCAAACATATTCACATATCGATTGTCTTTACACATGACAGACATGAACTCATTATCACAGCCATCATCATACCGGTTTCCTTCCATCCCATCACTATAGGGTATATCCACATAAAACGACTAAAATCCCAAGTGAAATATTATGGAATTCACCAGTGAAACATGGAGTAAACTTTTGTTTCTTTTTTCTATTACAATACCTTCATACCAGTGCGGTAATTTAAAGTCAATATGAAGCATATGTAACGGCACTGGCACTTGTAACCTCCCTTACAAGATTTCTTCTTGAAGGCATACCGGCAACTGCATCCCTTTCGATGCCGCACTCGTTTGTTCCTCGTCTGATCATGAAGTACCCATCCTGCAATTCAGAATGAGAAAATTTTAGAACATAAGAATTCTGATACGGTTACTAAAACGAGAGAAGATATTAAGGAGAAAACATACGTCACCCCAGTTTCTGTTCCATTGATTAGCAAGAAGCTGCAATAGAAAGAGCAGAAAATCAACACAGCGATCACCGCAGAGCTGTTGTGCTTAAAAAATTGAAAGCGAGAGTTGGAGCATATCAAATACCCAGTAGTTGTCTCCAGCATCAGTTGTTCCCCATCCAATTAACTTAGCAGCATGACCCCCCATTGCTGACCCTGTTATGTGTTTGTAAACTCCTGATTTATAGTGAGCAAAATCCTGTAAAATGGTTGTAGAAAACAATAAGAATCAGAACGAGTATGTTAATTTTAATCTATCAATAGTTTGATTAAAATTACTTGCTCAAGAACCAAGTTAGCAAGAGTATTTAAACAAGGCGTTACCTCGTAAACAGTGAAGGCGACTTCAACAGGTCCATTCTTGTAAACTTCGGCCATTATACTATGGGGGTCAGAGCTGATTTTATAGGCATTTAAGCTATAATGCTTTGAACGCCTCCAGAGCTGATTTTTGTTAACACACTTTCTGTGACACCTAGGAGTTGGATATGCAGGCTCACAACCAGGATGGGAACAGCCAGAATCGTCGAAATATGGGTCACACTACAAGATGTGAAATTTATGTGATATATAGCTTAAGAACAGCCATAAAAAAGAAGCCACACAAAACTTGATATATTGTTTGCAAAACAGCATGCAAGGATTAGAAAGAATCATCCCAGTAATAATAACAAACAAAACATTTGTGAAACTAAACTAAACCAGCTGCAAAAGAAATTAAAGTAATCACAACCTACGATGTTGCTGGGTTAAGTCAATAGAAAATTCAGGAATATGTATCCTATAAATGTGAGATAACTTCCATCATTTTCTGGCATTTCCTAAAATGAAAACGTGACTAGGAAGGTGAATGCAACTCCCCTCCTATCCTCCAGTAAGAAGAAACAAATAGAGAGGAAACGATAAGGTCTCAAACTCTCACCTCTTCAGTCACAACACCATGATGGACAAAATATCTCCAAGCATAAAGCGGAATACCACCATCGCAACCACTTCCGCACAAAAAGCCACAGCAAGCCAAGACATCGTTTGCAGATAGAGATATATTCTGTGACAAAACAGATAGCAAAAACATTTCACAGCTCATAATGGCAAAGAGATGATCATGTTTCCATCCATTATTGAGGTTACCGTGTTAAAATGGATGCAAAAACGATCAGACAATGATTCAACAGCACCGAAAGCCCAGCAAGAACCACAGTGCCCCTGTAGAAACAAAACCTTCAACGTTACGTTCAAATTCCTCATTTTCTCCAATATAAATTGTGCTTTAAATAAAGATCAGGTTACCTGATCTGTAGTGACAACAATCATCCAGCATTTGACACAAAGAAAAACAGAAAAATTAGCAATTTATTTGTCACACAAAAGAGTCATATTGGATAACAAAATATTGATAATAAGACACAAGTAAATAACCTAGAATTCTCCCAATGGTGCTGCATTGCGGCCAAGCGGTTCTTGCGTCGAACTTTTTCGGCAACTTCACAGATTTAGGATACGTTAAAACAGGGGAACTCTCCAATTCATCCTTAGGTGTTGGCTTGACTCCAAGAAGTTGTCTGAATTCGCCAACCTGTGTGCATTAGGAGAAGAATTAGGGGGAAAAAAAAAAAAAAAACACATTGCTTTGTGTAAAAAGGACAAACCAAGTTGAAGACTCACTGTGAAATTAGAAAATCGAGGATTCATGTCTGCTTTCCATCCAGCCTGAGGGTTCTCATTTACATGTTTAACAATTGCCTCCTAAAGAAATAAACAAAATAAAAATAAAGATAAAAAAGGAAATTATAGCATAAACATAGTATACATATGCCAACCTAAAACACCAATTTGGCAAAGGGAAAATACCTGCAGGATCCGAGAATTAAGCTTGAGATTGCTTAGTGGTTTCACTGCAATAACCTGCTGATAATGCCCCAAAAAAAAAAAAAAAAAAACCCATTAAAAGTCAAACAATGAATTCAAACACTGCGCAAGAAGAAAAAGGCTTTTTTTTTTTTTTTGTGTGGGTGCGTTCTTATATTTTTAATGAAACAATCAAACAAATGCAACAATACAAGATGACATTGAAATTTAAGATCATATTACATTAGACTCTAAGCCAATATTAGCTTAAATTGATAATCACAAAAGCAAACATTTACATGTGTGCGTGTATATATATACATATATACATATATATATAAATGAATATTAGCTATCATGATATTGCTTATTACAACATATTAGAGAACACTACTAGAAAACTTTTTCTTTTTTCAAATCGATCATATATTCCAGAGGATTTACTGTCCAAGACGAAGAAAACACCAGATTGAACAAATTTACTTCTTTTAGTACTCTTTCTGAATCAGAAATTAGGAATCTTTAAATCGGTTATCAAAGGAGACAACAAATTCAGAGGAAAGATTTGGAGAAGACGAACCTGTGGGCGACAGATGAAAAGGGTTAAAGTAAGCGAGAGATATATCGCCAAATAATTCTTCTGTTTCGTCGCCATTTCTTTTTCTTTGCTCCTTCGATAGCTTCGGATAATTTGGACTCAAATTTTAAAGGGCAAAATTAGAAAAAGATTATTATTATTTCTTTTTTTTTTTTTTTTTTTTTTTTTGGTGGAGCTTTGATAATTGGAGCTGGTACGGTAAAAGAGAGAGAATCCCAAAATTGAATTATTCAAATAAAGAAAAAAAATTATTCAAAAAAAGAAAGAGGGCCATTGTGTTCGGGAGATTTTTCAAAAAATATTTTTGGTTTCCATCAAAATCATATTAAATTTCCCTTAAAATATACCATCTCTACTGTGAATAAATTAGTTATGTTTATAGTCTTAAAACCCTTATGAATTGCATTATTTTTACCCTAATGACTATTAATGTTAGTATTTTATAACCCTTATAACCTTTCAATTATCACTCTATTAGTATTATTTTGTTGTTTGTAACTCTTGCTTTGGCCTCTCCTATTTTATGATCTTTGGTCTATATATAGCCATTGAGAGCTTGTATTTGTGTATAATATAAGATGATGAATAACAAGATTATTTCTCTCTATTTCTCTTGTGTCTCTCTACTTTATGCTTTGCAATTTAGTTCTTGGCATTTGTTTTATGACACATTATCAGCATGAGTTTCTAATCATTTATATTGGTTTAAAATTTGATTGAGTTTTTTTTAAAATTCAAGATTGCTTTGAATACTTTTAGTTTCCATTTGTTTTGCTCTCCCAACTAATTTGTTTACAAGAAATTTAACAAATTTTGTTTGTAATACGTGATATAACAGGTTTGATACTTATTGGAGTATTATTATTAAAGTATTTGGCCAAGTTTTCCAAAGATTTTTGTCAAACTTTTACAAGGTTAGACATTATAATATGTTTTATGTTTTCCTAGAATTGTTAAGGTAACACGTTTTATTGCATAATAATATCTTATTCTTATCTCATCTAAGCATGTTCCCATGTACATGATATAGAGATTTATCTTTCCTCACTTGCGAGCAATAAAAATAAGTTATATATATGTATGTGTATATATATATATATATATATATAAAAGTTCAATGGAAGTGAATATATATATGTGTGTTGAAAAGTTTTTATTGCACCCGCATGAGTAATTGTTTTAAATATTATATGATGTTGTCTTGTTATTGTTGTATTTTCAGTACAATGGTCTTTTGCATGCAATTGTTAGTGTTAAGTTTAAAGCCACTACCAAATATTATGATGTAAAGTTCAATAAGTATTTTCTTTGTTATTTTTGCTTTAATATATCTTAATTAATGAGTTTTATTTTTGGCTATTTTTTATTGAAAATATTATTATCCTTGTGTTATTGAATCAGTTTCTACTCTCCAGCATTCAAGACAAAGAGAGTCATATAATTTATATATCGAACATAATTATTATTCAATACACTATAATTATATAAGTTACAAGTTTTGTTTGTTTAATTATGGGTACAGTAATGTTTTTAACATACAGTTATACAAATTATTTATAAATGGCTATTAATCATGTCCATAAACACAACAATAGCAAGATCATAAAAAATAATAATGTGGTCTTCTATTATTAAAACACTTGATATAAAAAGACTAATTGTCCAATTAATTTTTCCACATTCCTAGAGTTGAATATTGCACCATTTATTGGTATAACTTGGTCATGTTTAAAATTTCATCAACATAGATGGTTTATTATGGCATATATGTTTAAGCCAACAATAATTTAGTTTAGTTGGTTATATGACACTACACATTTCACGATCTATTGTAATTTTGTGCACTCATTATGAGATAGTAAAAAAAAATAATTATAAATGTCATTTATAACCTTACCACACAATTTGAAAAAAAGCTATTAACTTTTCCCAATTATGTTATATATTCCTTGAAGTGAATATTGCATATTTGTGATGGCTACAAGGGACTTTAAAGCCTTCTCAACTTCCTAATTTTGGATGAAAATGATAAAATAAGCACTAGGAGTGTGCAATTATAAGAAAATCAAAAATTTTGTAACATTGTTCTCATGAATAATCAAAATTAGTCACTTGGCATGTGACAAAGAAAAGCTTTAGTATGTATTTGTTGTGCATCTAAATACCAATACCAAGGCTAAATTAAAGGAGAAATTTCCATCCGTTTGTTATAAGAATATTATTATAACATATGAAAAAGGCTATAGTAGTGCGGTTATGAAGGACGTATCTATAAAATACTCAAATTTAAAGGTTGTTGTTTGGATTTTTTTTTTTTTTTTGGGTGGTGTCTTGATAATTGGAGCTGGATAGAGTAAAAGAGAGACAATCCCAAAATTGAATTATTCAAATAAAAAAATTATTAAAATAAAGAAAGAAGGGCCTCGTGCTTGGGAGAATTTTTGAAAAATATATTTAGTTTCCATCAAAATCATATCAAATTTCCCTTGAAAAATATGTCTTAATTTTATATTGAATAAATCGTATATTTTTTTCTTTTCAAAAGATAGTACGATTTAAAGATTCTTATAATAATTGGTCCTGCAGCAACCTTATAATAATTGTCTTTGGACAAAGAACAGGGAACAACAACCTCGTCTGTTTTTGTTATTAAAACTTTTAAAAATATTTTTATATATTTTTTGAAACAAAAATTTTAAAAACACTTTCAACATAATTTTTAAAAATTCTTAATTTTTAAAATAAAAATATTTTTACCTATTTTAAAACAATACCAAATGACCCATAACTTTTTCTATAAAAAGAGAGAAGATTTGAGGGATAATTTTGTATTTTTATTTTTAAAGAAAGGCAAGTGTGACGTGTTTCACAAAAAAAAAGAAAAAAGAAAAAAGAGGCAAGTGTGATTGGACCGAAAAAAGTACATGCCTAACAAATTTAATAAAAATAATACAGTTTAGAGATAGTTCTTAGAAGTATGTACATTTTTTTTTCCATACTGCAGTGTAGGTTTTTATGAGAGAAAGATGGGAAATAGTTTTTTAAAAAGGTTATGAAAAGAATAAAAGAAAAAATAAAAACAAAATTCAAATAGAATTATAAATTCTGGATAACGATCAACAGTGGAGATAAAACAGTATCACTCTAATAACAAACCAAAAATTAATGCATTGTATTATAAATTTAGAGGTTTCTAGTCCATATTATTTTCGTGTAAACCTATTTATACTTATTAGGTCAAATGACATAGATAAAGATAAGGTAAGCAGTAAGCTATGACTTAAAACCTAAACGAGTATAAAATGATATGAAATTCCACTAGAATGTTATCTTATGGAAGATTGCCCATTTTATTCATTTTCAAGAATCACATCAATAGGATGCATCATCACACAGCATACTTTTGAATTTTGAAGCTCATACTTGGCTGGTAATCACTGCTTAACATACTCCCATGATAACACATCAAACATTTTCTATGCACCATTTCAAGTTCTCATCTCATGTATGCATTATTTCAATATGTTTGTGAGCCCTGCAAATAGGTCCTTTTTTTTTTTTCCTACCGCACGTAGTCAATAATACAACAGAACCTACTCCAAAGTTTCTATTCCATTCCACTCTTTGTTTATGTTACAAAACAAGAACCAATATTGATTCAACCCCTCCTATATTGCACTCTCTAATTTGGCACATGCTTTGATCGAATAGGCATTGTCCTATGTTTCTGTCCAAAATTGTCCATTGGTAATCTAATAATCTAAAATTTTCCAAAATCATTTGAAACCGGTAACAGAACTGCCTGAAACAATAACTAAAATCTACATTCAAGCTAAGAAAAATACAAACAAAGTCTTCATTTCCATAAAAGGAAGTTTTTTTCCCAAGACTATTTAGAGTCAGTCACTACCAGTCCATTCCTTCCAGTCCTTGTCAACATGATTTTGCGCCCATTTGACTGCTGCTCGGGCTGCTTGTGATGCACCAGGCAAGCCCCTTTCATGAACTGTATCAGCCATATCAATGAAAGGAACGACCAGGAGCGTTCCTGGACCACCATACTCAGTGTGTAAGAAGGTACTGAATATCTGTCACAAAGATTTATACTATGAGAGTGGTTCAATTCTTATACTTTTTCCAGAAATTTTTCTTTAATCCAACAATGTCTAAGTACCTCGGTGCAGATATCTACAACTTCTTCAACTGAATCTTCATAGATGTCTTTCTTGGAGAGCCTGTTGAGGAGATGAGTCCTAAATTTATCCGTCTCCTATCAAGAGGTATAGGGAGGATTTAGAAAATAAATAAACAAAAAAGATTAAAAAAAAAAGAAACATTAACCAGATATAAGATAAAAGAAAGAGATGAGTAAAAGGCACTTACTGCCTCAGCAAATTCAGGAATTGGGTCGGGAAATTTGTACTCGGCTGCTGCTCTACAAATCTGGTTCGTGGACCGGGAGATTAAATGCGGTACTGTCTCTGCCTTCAGTCTTTCAGCTGCCTGGGGTGAAGGGTAAAAAGAGGAACTTTTGAAACTAACCTTACTTGAGAAATTGGAGGGGAAGCATAATGAAATCCCAGCAGTCATAGAAGACGAAGATGAAACAAGTGGTCGCGATGACTCGAATTTTGAAGGAGCAGCAGGCAACGTAGCCATCATGGTCCAACCCATCTCTGGTGCAAAACCCTCTCTATGCCCATGAAAAAGAAAAAAAGAAAAAAAAATCAAACAATCCCCATCACATTATATTAAAACATTAGAAAAGCTCATCTTGAAAAAGACTCTGCAAAATGGCAGAAACTATATAAACTGGCAGACATGTGAAATAAAAACCAACATCATCGGATAAAATAAACAAAAACCAAAAATAAAAAATCAGGAGATACCTCACCGGAGGATCAAGCTTCTAAGCAATTAAATTTTTCAGGGTTTTAGAGGGAAGGAAGCGCCCCAATCGAAAGAGGGGTCTAGTGATGGGAACAAGAAGGCTTATCTACAGAATGAAAGAATAATAGATAAAGAGAAAAAAGATATATTATCTCAAAAAAAAGAACCGTTACTAATAAAAACAGGTAGAGACGATCATTGGAAAAAAAAAAAAAGATTAAAAGGCATCATTACTGATGAAAACAAGTAGAACTCATTGAAAGAGATTTTAACAAGTACCATGACAGATTAAAAACAAGTAGAAACTATCATTGAAAGAAATTAAAAAAGTACTACTCTTGATAAAAACAAGCAGAATACTTCCTTACCCAGAGCTGAAACTCATCGTCAGATCAAAGTATTAATACATATAAGCATCAGCCGGTGATATTAACACCATGTATCAAGTTTTGCAAGGTGATAATTAATTAGATGCATTCAGCTAACCACAAAAAAACAGATTAAACAAGAGAACGAGGGTTTTTAAAAATTAACCAAAAAGGTCAGACATTAAAGC
The DNA here is from genome assembly GCA_946598075.1 of Artocarpus hirsutus. Classification (NCBI taxonomy): domain Eukaryota; kingdom Viridiplantae; phylum Streptophyta; class Magnoliopsida; order Rosales; family Moraceae; genus Artocarpus; species Artocarpus hirsutus. The sequence continues at coordinate 25,998 of CAMOHE010050487.1, read as the reverse complement.
AATAAAATCACTATTTTCATGTGGTGCTTCAACGATACAGCTCGAACTCGCCATTTTCGTGACCAATTTTTAGCCTTAGATGGCAAAAAACATAGCTAGCAACTCCAATCAAACACAGCGGCAATGAAAAAGGAGCAAAGTCTTGTTGTTGCCCTAATTGTGAGCATGGACCCTAATTTCATTGTTTTAGTTAAGAGTTTAAAAAAATTAACGAATCTGTTCTTACCACTATCTATCTTCAAACGCTCTAAGTGATTTTTTTTTTTTTTTTTTTTTTTTTAAAGAGCTAAGTGAGCTTTTTCAGTGTAATTATTTAAGAAAATGAAACAAAAATGAGAAGCAAAACGCAAAAGAGAATTGAATGAAGAAAAAATTTAGAATATTTCGAGGAGGATGACAGGAATACCTTCAAGAAATGAAAACAGAGCTTCTTCTTCGTTTGCTCTTTTGTGGGTTTGGCTGCTTCGGTAGCTTAAAAAGAGAAGAACCCTCTTCTCTCACCCTGCTTGGAGCAGAGGCTTATTCTACCCTTTAAACAAGACAAGGATGAAAATGGATAGATTTATACTTTTAAAACGTCAATTTCATATTTAATCCCCAAACTATAGATAAATTCAATTTCGTCACTGACTTTTAATAAATAATTCTCCAAGCTACTAAAGTCTAAAGATTGTCTCAAATTCCCCTTTTCCTTTTAACTGCTAAAATATATATAAAAATTACTTCTTTCTTAATAGTGGTGCCTTAACAAATGAATTAAGGTTAATTTAACAAATAATTATTGACTTCTGCCTCAAACTCCATCCTTGATCTGTCAACTTGTTATAATTTTAGTCATTTTGATCAATTAGATGTTAAAAGCAAAACAAAATATAAATGGTATTCGATTAAGAAAGTGTTATTTTACAATTTTCGTGTTAAAATCATGTGAATATTCTATGTTGTGTTAGCAAAATATATTTTCAGATAGCATGACATGCATATTCTATAATGCTTTTAATAGCCAACTAATCAAAAGGAATGAAACAGAAACAAATTGATTGATTGGGGATGGAGTTTGAAAAATTTTAAATGTTGGGGATTAAAATAGGATTGATATCGTAATTCAAAGATCATTTATTATATTAACCCTATAAATTATAAAATTAAACTTTATTAAATTAAACATGGTTTTCTCATTTCTATCGTACGTTTGATAAATGAAATATTTAATTTAGTACAATTTTATGACTTTTTTATCAATTTGTCCTAGGATTTGATAACTAAAATAAAATTAACTGTTTTAGAAGGATCACTTGATCTTAAACAAGCAACAATCAGTACCTCCAAAATTTAAAAAGAAAAAGAAAAAAACTCGCAATTCAAAGTAGCTACTTTTTTTATAAAAAGAAAAATGATTAATCTTGCTTATAATCCTTCAATTTTAGCCTCAATTTTATTTTAGTCTCTAACCTTTAAAGCTTCTCAAACTTATGCCTGATTTATTAAGTTTGTTTCAATTTTAGTGCTTGGTGTTAAAATGAGCACAAAAGATACACTTGATATTGCTGACTATCAAAATAGCATTATTCTAATAGAACATATGCATATGATTCTAATGTAAAAAATGTAAAATAACATTATTCTAATAGGCATAAAATATGCATGTGATGCTATTTGTAATACTCAACTATTTAAAAGGACTAAAACAAAAATAAACTGATATAGTGGGGTCAAGTTTGAGGTATTTTAAAAGTCAGAGACTAAAGTATTATTAACAACAAAATTTAGGATATTGTTTTTGAGAAAATTAATAGCATGTTTAGCAAACTAATTTGAACTGAAAAAATTAGTTCAACTAGTATAGTATATGAGAGCTTTACACTATTGTTGTTTCTTGCTTTACACCGTAAAGGGATAAAAACCCCCTTCTCTCACTCTGCTTAGAAGATAAAAATGGATAAATTTACTTTTAAAACATCAATTTCATATTTAATCCCCAAACTATAGATAATTCAATTTCGTCACTGTTTTTTAATAAATAGTTCTCCAAGCTACTAAAGTCTAAAGATCTCTCAAATTCCTCTTTCCTTTTAACTCCTAAAATATATATAAAAAGGATTTATTCTTTAATAGTTGTGCCTTAACATATAAATTAAGGTTAATTTAACAAATAATTAACTCCATCCTTGATCTGTCAACTTGTTATAGTTTTAATCATTTTGATCAATTAGATGTTAAAAGCATAACAAAATATAAATGGTATTCAATTAAGAAAGTGTTATTTTACAATTTTTTGTATTAAAATTACATGAATATTCTATGTTGTATTAACAAAATATATTTTCAGGTAGCGTTACATGCATATTCTATAATGTTTTTAACACCTAACTAATCAAAAGAATTGAAACAAAACAAATTGATTGATTAGGGGTGGAGTTTGAAAAATTTTAAAAGTCAGGCGCTAAAATATGAATTGATATCGTAATTTAAAGATCATTTATTATATTAACCCTATAAATTATAAAATTAAACCCTACTAAATTGAACATGGTTTTTGCACGCCCTTTTCTATCGTAAGTTTGAAGATAAGATAAATGAAATAGTTAATTTCGTATAGTTTTATGTCTTTCTCATTAATTTGTCCTATGATTTGAAAAGTAAAAATAAGATTAACTACTTTAAAAAGGATCACTTGATCTTAAACAAGCAACAATCAATACCTCTAAAATTAAAAAAAAAAAAAGAAACTCGTAATAGAAGGTAGCTATCTTTTTTATAAAAAGAAAAATGATTAATCTCACATATAATATTTGAATTTTAACCTCAATTTTATTGTGGTCTTTAACTTTTAAAGCATCTCAAACTTACCCCTAATTTATTAAATTTGTTTCAATTTTAGTTTTTTTTAGTTGTATGTTAAAATGAGCACAAAATATACAATTGATATTATTGATCATCAAAATGACTTTATTCTAATAAAACATATGCATTTGATTCCAATGTAAACATCTAAAAATATCATTATTCTAGTAGAAATGAAAACATGCATGTGATTTTATTTTTAATACTCAACTATTAAAAAGGACTAAAATAGAAACAATTTGATATAGTTGGGTCAAGTTTGAAGCATTTTAAAAGACAGGGACTAAGGTGTTATTAATAACAAAATTTAGGAAATTGTTTATGAGAAAATTAATAGCATGCAAATTGATTTAAGCTGAAAAAATTAGTTTAAGTAATATAATATATGAGAGTTTTACACTATAATTGTCTTTTGCTTTTTATCATAGCTATAAAACTTTATATTGTAAAGGTTTTGAACAAACAAGTTTGGAGTAAACATAGAATAAGTTATATATATAAAAGAAAACACAGAAGTGGGTGTTTGGAAGAGTGGTGGGAACTAGTGGTGGGAACCACTTTTATTGTAGCATGTGAGAGTTTTACACTGTAGTAATTTTTTATTGTTACTGTAGCATGTGAAATTTTTTTACTGTTTATAACTAAATTTGTGATAGAAATTGAGTGATTCTCACCACTATCAAACACCCTAGTGGAAAAAAAAAAAAAGCAAGTTGCGATTTATGACCTCATAAAAAGTCGTAAACTTCACCGATAAAATTAACAAAATGGCTATCCAAGGTAAAGGACCAGAAACCTCGTATTTACGACTTCGCCCCTTCCCCAAAACAAAGAATCGAAGCGAAGTCACTTCTCCGAAACAAAGTACAAAAATTCAATCCTTTGATTCTTTGCTCTGCATTCAAATCGAGAAGAACCAAGGTAAAGATCTTTAGAAATTTCAATTCTCTCTTCTTCAATTTGCAGATTTGTTGGTAAAAGGCAATTTAGGCTTGTGATTTTCGGTCGTTTAGATCTGGTTTTGATTTGTCCACTTTTTTTTTTTGGTTTTACGGTTGAATTTTTTAAATTAAATTGCAGGGTGTTTCGTTTCTTGTGTTGGGGTTTCTCTGATTGTGCTAGGGTTTGTAATACTAAGAGTTTTGGAGGCGAATTAGGAATTAGTATGTGAAAATTGAGAGTTGAAATTTGAAACCATGAACAATTTTTGGTTGCCGAGTTAGTGAATTTCAGTCCCAATTGAATTGTTATGTGCCTGGAAAAATCTGGGTAAATGTGCTTTTAGCTGTCTAAGCTGATCCTGACTACATAAAGTTTGCTGTTTATCAAACTTACTTTGGAAATATAACATAAGATATAATACCTTACGCTTTGTGCATCATCAGCATCATTTTGGATTAATTTTTATTTTAAAAAAATTAATTTGGGTAAAAAATGTAATGCTTTTACAAAGAAAGCTGTTGTGGAATCTGTATGTCTAATTGGCTATTTCGTTTTTATCTTTTTTAAAGAGGAAAAAAAAACTAATTGACTTCTCACTTTCTTGCTTTCCAAATTTTGTGTAGCTTTTGATTGTAGATGTATTTAAAACGAAATAATGTTTAGAACTTTGGAGAAATATGTTAGATGAACCTTGTTGGTGAACTTAGAGTGTGTGAAAGGTGGGACCAGAAGATGATTGGACTAGGGACGTGAAATCTACAACCTCAGTAACACAGAGCAAAGCACAAAGATGATACCATTTATTGATTTATTGATAGGAGTTTTAATTGATTTGTAGTATTTAGTTGAATTCTCTCTATCATTACTGTTCGAGTTGTAAATTGAAGGCTTGAAGCTTCACTGTAATGACTCTTTGAATAGTCTCTAGTTCTGCTATGAATAGTTTAGTTGAGCTGCTATTAAAGTGTTAATTTTGTTATTCTTTCTGTTATTTACTAAAACAGAATAAATAGACACACGGTTATTCATTGATTTACCAAGTAACATTGCAATCTTTGCATTGAAAGTTACTCACTAATTTACCAAGTACTTGACTTGGTAAAATTATGGTTTAGTTTGGTATTTAACAGAGTGCCAGCTTCTTGGTTGTTTTTTTAGTATGTAGTGTGGAAGTATCTCAGTTGTTTCCTACTTGGTTTACATATGATTAACTAGTGTATCATGTAATAGAGTGGCAGTTTCTGAATTGTTGTTTCTTAGCAAAGCGTGAATGTTTCCATTTATTAGCAGAATGTGCAGGCTTCTGAGTTGTTTATTAATAATGTGTAAAATTTTTTTTTAGTTTGTTAGTTTATATTTGGTGAATGTATGATTTACTAGTTTAGTATGAAAAAAAATGTACAGGCTTCTGAGTTGTTGCTAAATCATGTATATGCTCTGTTTTTGTTTTTTGCTTTGTTTTTTTCCCCCTTTTTGGTTTTGAGTTGAAAGTTATGTCTCGTGTAAATTTTTTGGAATGTACTTTTATGCAAGTTTCTGGCTGTCAATTGCTACTTTAGCATTTACCACTGTGCATAAAACTTGTTTATTTACAATACTTCAGTATAATGTCTTGCTAATTTTATGAACTAATTTACTCTCTAACTAATTTATTTACTAGTCATATATTATATTATCTATTGTTTTTTACTACCCGAGAACTTTTTACTGAATATGTATTTTATCTATTAGTTAGGAGTCTAGTTTTTTTTATTTAGTAATTCTGTATATAATCTATTGTACTATGGGTCACTGGAGAATTCTCACAGTTCACAGCAAGCTGGAACTTGATCTTCTCGGGGCTTAAACAACAAGAAACAAACAATACACCACTGTGTCGCTTGGTGGTCATCAATTGGATTCCACAGGATTCACTGTCGTCTGGAAGCAAAGGCAGCAATAAATGGATTTGATGGAGCTTTGGGCGATCTTTGGACCAGGCGTCGCCGGGGCTATCTTTGGTGCTGGTTGGTGGTTTTGGATTGATGCTGTTGTTTGCAGCTCTGTCAAAGTCTCCTTCGTCCATTACCTCCCCGGCATTTTTGCGTCCTTGGCAGCGTTGATGTTCAATTGCGTTAGGAAAGAGGATATCGACTACTCTCCCTATGAAGAAGGCGAGTGGAGATTGAAGCTCTGGCTTTTCTTTGCTTATGTTGTATCCTTTGTTTCTCTGGCGGCGTCAGTTGGTCTCCTGATACAAGATTCGGTGGTGAAAACCGGCCCTTCAGTATGGACAGGAACAGCTGGTGTTTTGCAGTGTGTGTTTGTGTTGGTCAGCGGGCTGATTTATTGGACTGCTCACCCGGAGTAACCTGGAAAATGCGCCAAACACTGTTCCTTCTTTAGCCTCAATGCCAATAGTGAGAAGCCATTTGTGAATTTTCTTGTCTCAATTTAACATGGTATATTCAACCAGTTTGATAAACAGCAGTTTATCTTGTAAATGTTGTGCTAACAATCTTGCCATCTTCTGCTCAAATAAAACCTTTATTTGTGGATGAATGGTGGAAGTGAATGGACCGTTGTTGTTCTGCTATTGGTTTGGTGTTGAAATCTGGGCAAAGATAGTCTTGCGAGTCTAGTTCTATTACGAGGCACATGTACATGCTTTTAAGCGTGTTTGTGTGTGTGTATTTTTTAGTTGCTCGAGAACAAGGAGATTTTCTATTAGATATTCGGGGTTCTGCTTTTAGCAGCTAACATGCTATGGGGTGGTGGTCTCACTTATTGGGTCAATCCAATACATTCCAAGTGTCTGTTTGGTACCTGAGTGTAAAGCTTTTAGTAACTACTGTAAAAAGCATAAAATTACTGGAATATAAAGCTTTCATATACTAGAGTTTTTAAATTTAAAACTTTAGTTATAACTGAAGTGTCAAACGATCTATTCCTATGGGCATTGATTTAAGCACAGTTTTGCTTAAAAGCTCATAGGTTAGGTTGAATAACGAGTTTCTTTAATCACATTATTTAACAAGACTCAACAAATTTAAAAGATTGATAGCCTGTTTCACAAAGTTGGTTAGAACCAATTTTTTAGTTAGGTATAGTGTAAAGCTCTTACATGCCACAGTAAAAGAAAAAAAGTTGCTACAATTTAAAACTCTTACATGCTACAGTGTTTACAGTTTTAACCAATGATTTTAACCACCAAGCCAAATGTCCTATGAGTAAGCTATTCATGTTAACCGTCAATTAGATCTTCACAATCAAGTTTTTGGACATACAATTTTTTCCCATCAAGATCGAAACCCCCATGTTGTAGTGTTGTTGTGCCATCAATCCACTCACAGTTTGCTCCCTATCAAAGTATGGTGATATAGCTAAGCAGAATGATTTTGGCCATTGACCTTTCATGAACAAACTACGTGAATCCAATTCCAGAACTACACCACCGTACGCAAACAGAAGTCTGACTTCTGGGATCTCTTTAAGGTCTTCTTCTATATTACCTGTACGGCACTGTAGCAGAGTGTTTTATGATCTGCATAAACTGTAATTCCTCTCATTCCTAATCCATTCAAAATGCTTCCAAACTTCTCTTGAATCATTGTAAAATAACCGTTGGGCAGTCTCGTTGTTACTGTTCCTGTATCAATCACTGCCATGTGTGGACGAATGCAAAGCCTTTCACCACCTAGAGTAATCGATTCTAAGAGAATTCGGTAAACACCACCAACCTCTATCGGAGTTGGATCCCCTTCAGACTCTATTCCGTCACCTAAGCAAAGATGGTTGTAACGATAGTCGTGATGGCTTAAGTCTCCAATGCAATAAGAAAACTTTGATCCTAATTTTCTCACCAGAGACTCAGCATGATAACCAAGCCCAAACATGCCGTTGAAACGTAAATCGCTAATATACTTGTGCTCACTTTCACTAGCACAACCAAACAATACATCGGGCACCATTTTTGTCCCTTCATCTGATGTCCCCAGGGTGATTTGCTCCGTGGTCTGTACTCCACTTGATGACAGTCCTCTCGCATATAGTTGGCTGTAAGGACATGGGTCAGGAGGCCTTCATCTGTGAGCTATACCCGTAACACAACGAGAATCGTTACATATCAATTGTATGTATGTGGTGGAGCGAGATGGATCGAATATTGACACAATTGTTTCTTTGCAGCCTTGGCAAGGATAGCAAAGAATCCATAAGCGGCTGCTGCCTGTGTCGAGCACCACGAGTTGTGGTAGAGGAGGCTGACAGACAGTTAAGTTAACGAGCCTTCTGTTTTGCGCAGAACAAGATCATTTTTAGAGAGGACTGAGTTGCTGTGAATGAGGTTTACGACAAGCGGTTTTGGTTAACAATTTGAGTGCTACTCGCCATGGTAAAGAAGCAAAAGAGGGAAAATGGAACTAGCAACGCAGATGAACCTTCCATGACTCAAGTATGATAGGTTAAAAATATCAGCATATGTTTTCATTCATATGGGATTTTTGATGTATATTTATAACTTTCTGACAAGTACCATAAGTGGGCAAGGCAAACTAATTGAAAGTAGGTCACATGTTAGTGTGGACATTGAGGCAGAAAAATTTTAGAGTAGTGTTAGGACAAACATGGTAAGCATGAGGGGAGGAGAGGTGAGAAGTTGCTTCTTTATAACCAACAAAAAGTAAAACCCTCACGTAATTAGGGTCCATTTAGTATAGCTTTTGCATAGGCTTTTATTTAGTAGAAGAAGAGAAACAAAAGCTATGACTTTTTTAATAATGATTAGAACTACATTTTTAAAAAAGCTTAAATAGATTAAGATGATTCAGAATTTTTTTAATTGATAGTAAAACGTACAATGAAGTTATAATATCTTATTAAAACTTTGGTATAAGTTTTAAAATCTATTTAAGAAGTGATTTTTTAAAAAGTTATATTTTGTGACTTTGATTAGAAGCATTTTTTGATAAGTAAAACACTTCTAACATATTATTCAAATATTTTTAGAAGCAATTTTTGAACCCAATAAGTCAAAATCAGCTTCTAAAAAGGCCTTTCAAACCGACCCCTAATCACTTAAGCATGTTTAATGATACAACTTAACTTATAACATAAAAATTTGTAGTGAAAAAAAAAAGAAAAAGGGCACAACCTATTGCCTACTTAAAAAAAATTCTTTCAGAGCTGATTCTACCCCATTAACACTATTTTGTTGGGATCTGGTTGTATATAATAGTTGGTCTGAACTAGATATGTTGACTGCATAACCAAAGCATGTGCTTGACTTTTTATTGAATCAGTAGTCAAGACAAAACAGAAAGAACGAAAATTGCAGAGACTCATGTCTTTACTTCAATATTAGACATCCATAGATATATTTCTTACGTTATTTATAAAATGTCAGTTTTTTTTTGGTTAATACTGTTAGAAAAATCAGTCATATTTTAGCACAAATACAATTAGTTGAAATAGAATTTTAAAAGTTGGTTAGTTCTCAATTAATAGGCGGATTGTCATAAACACTTGGCTAGAATAAGACTCATAGAAAATATAAAGACAAGAATATAACTCTAGGCCTGTTTGACATGCCCGATTGAGACTAATCCTAATCCTACTTTTGTTAGTAAAATTTGATTGAATAAACAATCCGATGTAGTGAGTGTAGCGAAATAAAAAATCATGTGTTAATGACTCGTTGATTCAATCGAATGCCAAAAAATTAAAAGGGAAATTGAGAAAACTCTCAAAATGTTTATTAGAAGCTAGTTTACTCGTAACAGAGGCATTATAGTTATTATAAAGTAGAATATATAAAAACCTTAACATTAGAAACTCGAAAATCTCAAACACGTCTCTAAATTATTAAAAAAACTGCAAAACAATCCTTAAATATTACAGTAAATTATAAAAGTGTTCATTTGTCCATCAAGGCAAAAGAATTTGCCTAAATCACAAGGGGTCGTTTGGTATTGTTTTCAAAATAGATGAAAATGTTTTTATTTTGAAAAATGAGAATGTTTTGAAAATTGCATTGAAAGTGTTTTTAAAATTTTTACTTTGAAAAACATACGACAATATTTTTAAAAATTTTTATAACAAGACCAAACGGGACCAAGAACTCCAACACTTTTGGATGATTCATATAAACGGCTGTTTTCACTCAGAAAAGTAGTACCATTTATTAAAGACAAACACTGTTTGACTTTCTGGTCAAACTAGGGCTTTTGGGTCTTTGGATGGTCTCTAAGAACCATCCCACTCCTTTAGCATTTTCATCACCAGCCGTTAACAAAAAAAAAAATAATAACAATGATGATTCCCAAATGGGGCATTAATTATCCTACAAAAACTATGAGATTAATCATCCTATGGGTCCCAATAGCAAAAATTCCCAACTAAATAGCTAGCTTCCTCACCCGTTCCCATTGCTGGAGCTTAGCATCACAGCCACCCCTTGCCTTTGAAACCCTCACCTCTGCCCCTATTGTCGTGAGACTAGTCTTGTCGCCAGTGAGCCGACAACCTAATCCTAGTCCACAATTACGATGAGAACTTGCAAGCCCATGTCATGCCAAACTCGGCCCCCCCTACAAGTGCCATTTCAGCCCTTTTGGAGCTGTGAGATGTGACAAATTGACGAAGAACGGCGAATGAACAGCTCCGTTCTGATGTTCTAACTGGTTAGACTGGTTGGAAAATTTTGGACTGATTGAAACAGTTAGAACATTGCTAGAAAATTCATTGCTCTCTGAAATTTCCGACCTTTCCAACCGTTTACAATTAGAGTCGGTTGGAACGGTTTTCTTCTTCTTCTTTTTTGTATTTTTTGAATTTTTTAATTGTGACATATTTTTATATATATAGAAAAATGATTGAGATTGTCAGTGGAAAAAGAAAGAAGATAGGTCATTTGAATGGTGCTTGAGCAATGACGGCATGATGAGCTTCATATTATCAAATGATCCAAAGAAAGTTAAAATTTCTTGAGATTTTTGTCAAAATATTTGAAAGGCTTCCCATGGACCGAAGAAAAACGGATTTAAAACTATGTTACATTCTTTTGTCTTCTACAACTTTGTGTCCTAAATTCATCTCGAATGATTTTGATGCTAAGTGGATCTTTTGGAACGTTATACTATCACGCAACGTAGAAGTATGTTATATGTTGAACTCAAAAATAAAAACAAATGTGGTGAAAGAAATGAAAAAGGGGGCCTTGAAGTTGATTAAGTTTGCAACGAAACTATTCATGTAGGACCGTAGGAGGCATGACAATTTTCCTCTGAAACTCAAACAAAAACCGCATACGAACAAACAACTTGACTTGCAGTGGCCCTTTTTGCGTCTTTTTTTTTTTTTAAAAAAATAAGTTTTCAGTTCCATTAATAATCTAATTTCAAGTATATATCTTTTAGCATTTGTCCAAGTACAACACATAAAAAGAAAAGCCCGACTTTGCCCATGATTTTAGATTAGTTTTGCTATGACTATAACCATACTTATAACTTTTTTTTAATGATTTGGAACTAGTTTGATCATGATTATGATCATAGATGTAAATTTTACTTATTAATCAAGAAGCAAAATTAAATTTACGTTCTTTTCCAACCGTTCTTACCATTACATATTCAAACTAATTTGCATATGGTTAGAGAGTACAATACACTTGAAAAAAGTTTATGTTGCTTTTCAGCTGTTTCAACCGATATACATTCAGCGCGGTTGGAAAATAAGACACAAAAAATGGAAGCTGTTGCTTTCCAACTGTTTTAAGCGGCATGCATTCTGTACAGTCGGGAAAATGAGATATGCATACGATACAACATGTTGCTTTCCAACCGTTCCAATAGATATGCATCCCGCACGGTCGGAACGGTTTTGCAAAACTTAAAAGTTGTGAAATAATTGAGTAATATCAAGAAGATCATATTTAAACAATTAGAAGAATGGTTTTGAGGAGAAGTTTGTTCATTGGTGTGCTTGGTTGGAAAAACTGCCTACACTAAGGTGAACCAATTAGACTTCAGTTATTAATAAGATGATGATTGGTGGTTAAAATCAAGAAAAAATGCTATGATATTGACTTTAACGGTTAGAAGACTAGTCCTAATGAGAAGCTTGCTCCTTTGTATGCTCGGTTAGAAAGACTGCCTAGACTAAGGTGAACCGATTAGACTTCAACTATTTATAAGATGATTGGTAGTTAAAATCAAGAAAGTTGTGGTCATAATACCATGACATTAACTTTAACAATTAGAAGATTAGTTTGATGAGAAGCTTGCTCAGTGGTATGCTCAGTTGGAAAGAATATTTACACTAATATGAACCAATTAGACTTCAAGTATTAATAAGATGATTGGTGGTTAAAATCAAGAAAAAATGCTATGATATTGACTTTAACGGTTGGAAGATTGGTCCTAATGAGAAGCTTGCTCCCTTGCATGCTCGGTTAGAAAGACTGCCTAGACTAAGGTGAACCGATTAGACTTCAACTATTTATAAGATGATTGGTAGTTAAAATCAAGAAAGTTGTGGTCATAATACCATGACATTAACTTTAACAATTAGAAGATTAGTTTGATGAGAAGCTTGCTCAG
>CAMOHE010050487.1:0-13616 GCA_946598075.1 Artocarpus hirsutus | reverse complement strand
ATAAGATGATTGGTAGTTAAAATCAAGAAAGTTGTGGTCATAATACCATGACATTAACTTTAACAATTAGAAGATTAGTTTGATGAGAAGCTTGCTCAGGGGTATGCTCAGTTGGAAAGAATATTTACACTAATATGAACCAATTAGACTTCAAGTATAAATAAGATGATTGGTGGTTAAAATCAAGAAAATTGTGGTTGTAATGCTATAATATTAACTTTAACAATTAGAAGATCGATCTTGATGAAGCTTGCTCACCGGTATGCTTGGTTGGAAAGATTGTTTAGATTAAGGTAAACCGGTTAGAGTTCAATTATTAATAAGATGATCGGTGGTTAAAATCAAGAAAATTGTGGTTGTAATGCTATAATATTAACTTTAACAATTAAAAGATTGGTCTTGATGAGAAGTTTGCTCGCCGATATACTTAGTTTGGAAAAATTGCCTAGACTAAAGTGAACCGTTAGACTTCAACTATATTAATAAGATGATTGGTGGTTAAAATCAAGAAAATTATGGCTGTAATGTTATAATATTAACTTTAACAATTAGAAGAATGGTTTTGATGGGAAGCTTACTCATTGGTATGCTCGGTTGGAAAGACTACCAAGACTAAGGTGAGCCGGTTAGACTTCAACTATTAATAAAGTGATGGGTGGTCGCAATATGATTCACATTTTCTTCTTTAAAAAGTAAATCCTTATTAATAATATTATCATTATGCATTAAATTTTGTGAAACTAATGAAATTAAATAACAGAGGGTGTTTGATATACAGTGATCGATAGTATCTTTCTCAACACATTATTATTTTTTTCAAATATCATTATCGTTCTTATCAATATTATTATTATTATTATTATTATTATTATTATATTGCTTGAAAGAATTTGTTTTATTCTAATCGTTCTAACCATATGCATTTGTGTGGTCAGAAAATAAGATATGCATAAGGTAGGACTTGTTGCTTTACAATCGTTTCAACCGGTATGCATTCTGCACGGTCGGAAAATAAGATGTGCATATGCAATCTGCGCAGTCGAAAAATGAAATATGAATAGAATAGAATAGAACTTGTAGCTTACGAACCGTTCCAACCAGTATGCATTTCACGCAATCGGAAATTGAGATATGCATAAAATAAAACCTGTTGCTTTCCAATTGTACCAACCGATATGCATTCCGTGCGGTCGGAAAATTAGACATGCTTTAAAATAGAACCACTTGCTTTTCAACCGTTCCAACCGATATGTATTCTGCGTGGTTGGAATGGGCTCTATTATTACTAATAAATGGTTAAAATTAGCAATTGTATTACAAATAAATGGTCCCACTGTTTCGACCCGTATGCATTAAGCGTAGTCGAAAAATAAACTATGCTTAACAAAGTTTTTGTTATTTTTCTAACCGTTCCAATTGATACGCATTCTGTGCGGTCGAAATAGGTTTCGATGTTAAGAATAAGTTTCACCTTGCCATTTTAAGTAATCCCAATTGCAAAATTGAAACCTGTGTTTCACATCATACACGATTATAAAATTGAATATATAAACTAATAAAGTAATACCATAAAGATTCCTATTTACATAATTACGAAAATTAAATTGAAATTTGTTATGATAATTGAGATTCTATGTGCCACCGTATTCCATCAGGATGGCCGCTTAAGGCATCCATTACAACTTTGAATGTATCTCCCAATGAACACTTCGTTATTACTTGCATTTATAGTTTGTACGGCTCCAACTCAATTTTAATGTTGGCTGAGGATATCGCAAGCCTGCAATTGAATCATATTACAAATCAATAAACGCAAGATTAATTACACTACTTACATCATTAAGCATGAAATTTTTTTTGACAATGACATTATTAGTCAAATGCTCTTTGGAATTTTCCAGCAGTTTCATCCACTATCTGAAATTTTCTGATTTTCAATCATTCATTGTGAGAACTAGTTTGAATGGTCTTCTTTTCTATCAGTATATTAGTAATTTAATACAACATATAACTTTAGTACATATATTAATTTAATTTATATATACAGTTCAATTCTAAATATAAGCTTGAATTCTACATTAAATTTCAATCCAAACATCAAATCAAATCACATGCATGCAGTTCTAGACGTGATCAAGTAGCCAAAATTTGGTTAAAATTTAGCAAAGAGAAGAAAATTTACCAATGTTTTAGGTAGCGCTATTGCAGCAATAGTCGACGATCGTGGTGGTGTCAAGATCGGGGGCTTGTTGTCAGCAACCAGTTGGGGCGGGGTCGCGCTAATTCCTTTGGAACTGTCTTCCGACTCCATCTCCGTTGGCTCTACATATCGACGGCGTTGCGCGGGTGGGAGAGATGAGGCCAGCAAAGTACGACTTCATGCCATTGCAAGAATGGATAGGAAGAGAAAATGGGTGGGGACCGCCACAAGGGTTTGGAATAATAAGGGAGCGGTTGGAAGAAATTTAAGAAGATAATGACACGGCTTGTTAAAGATCCGGTGACAATCTTAGACACCTTTAATAGTGTTAGGAAGATGGGTCCGTTTGTTTCGGCATTCGAATTATGGTTCGAATTAATTTGCTATAGTATTTTTTTTCACAAAAATTTAATTCTTCGTTTAAATACTTTACTTAAATCTATTAATCCAACGGACATTAGATATCCACAGTGCAATTCACAATCTTAGGAAAAATGTATGCTAAAATGATTTACAAGAATAGCATCCTTTGCAATCTTAGACTGACATTTGCTGCAATTGGAATGAAGAACCAAGCTAGAACATACGTCTAAGTAAATTTTAAAATTTTTCTGTTGGGATTCGTAGGAGATGGGAGATTCGCCGAGTGGCTCGGCCGGAGATGGGGTTTGGGGGGCGGAGATGGAGGATTGGGGCTGAAAACGGCCTTGAATCTGAGTGTCATTCGACTCGGAAGAGGGAGGCAGTGGCCTGTTCGGAGGAAGAAGAAGACAGACAGATTCCCGATTATGCGAGTTTTTTTAAGTAGAGATTATTGTTAATATTATTTTGAAAGCAAGGGGTTTTTTGGTCTTTTTGTTAATAATATAAAGGAATAAAAAAATTGGCAAGGAATAAAAACTTGTTATAACAGGGAGGCGTTTCGAAGGGAGGTTACTGATTGAAAAGTTCCGTCTTTTCCTCTCCGTTTTCTCTATTTCACTCGGGAAAATCGCGAGCTGGAAGAAGTTTCTTTCCTGTTGTTGCGATTTCAAAGCTGCGTTTCCAAGAGTTTAAAGCCTACTTGCAGCGTTAGATTTCAGGTAACGCCTTTGTGCGGCGATTTTCTCTGTGCAATCTGGTGTGTGTGTGTGTGTGTGTTTTTTTTTTTTTCTAGTCTGATTGCTCTCTGGTTTTGTGGATTTTTTTTTAATCTAGCAATTTGATTATGAACGAGACCTTGTATGTTGGTGTCGTGTAACTTTAGATGAAACCCTAACTTTTTGTTGGTGAATTTTGGCGATTTGGGGATTGGGATCTAGGGTTTTTGCTTATGTGATGAAGATAGGCAGAATCTAAGTGTTTTAGTGCTAGTTCTGCCTTTTCTCTTGCGCTATGGGAACATGCTGACTCTAATTATGATTTAAGTAGATATCAATCGTCAAAGAGTCAAAGTATTTTTTTTTTTTTTCAATAGATGTGAGGCATGCGATTTGGTTGATCTTAGGTGCATCAAAATTTGGGGCGACGGCAAGGTGGGGGGCAACGACGACTTCGCCAGATTGTCGGAAACTCTTCTCACCCAGAACTGCACAGAATTGATGGTAGTTTCCATTGATGAAGTGTTGAAGCTTTTTTTGTTGTTTTTAGTGTTTTTTTTAATTGTCTGATAATGGAAGAAAATTATTTTAGGTGTAATCTAGTAACTTTGATTTGGAATTGATGTCTAAAAATTTTTCCGTCCAAAATTAAATATTCAAAAAGTCAGGGACCGAGCAATTTACCCTTCTATTTATTGAGCCTATTTACTTATGAATAAAATACTGAGCCTAATTTATCCTCTGACCTCAGTCTCGTCTCGGCCAAGTTTTCTTTTTAGTGGCTAGGGCAAGTCTTCCTCCTTCTTCTTCTTCTAATTTCAAAATTTACTAAGTTTCATTTCTTTTCTGATTTCAGGTCATTTTCTCAGCCTCTTCTTCTTAGAATCTTCTTGATTCCTCTCAGATTTTCATGGTCTTTCCCTCAGATTCTAAAAGTTCTTTCACTAATCTCCAATTTTTTTCCTCAGATTTTCACGGTTTCTGTTTCTTCAACATCATATGAGGGCCAAATAGAGCTTGACAGTTCCTCTGGCAGATCCTAGAGCATCAAGGAGAGAACATCTTTCTGGTTCTACGGCTAGCTTTTGTGTAGCACAAGGTAAAATAAACTTTTCCAGTGTTTTGGATCGGCGTTGTCTTTTTTTTTTTAATTTGTTGTGAATTTTTTCCTGCGTTTTCTTAGCAACCAAACTGAGTTCACTTTGTTGCTATTGAGCACTTGAAGTTTTGCAGAATTTGGAATTGTATAGTTTTTGAGAAACTGGTTAATCTTGTGCCCAAAAAAAAAAGGAAAAAAAAAATTAGGCAAGTTGCTTTTCTTTCAATTCTGCATGTCAATTATGTATCTTTTGTATTCTTGTAAGATTCAAATTTTTCTTTATGGCGGATAAATTTTAGGATATGTTAGCTTAATTTTGTTTTGTTGTGCATTATGCTAAGATCGGGGTTTGCGATTATTGATTTGTAATGTCGAACACACATTACATTTCTTTCCTTTGGCAGAACCGAAAAAATCCTTTTATGCAATATTCTCTCAACATGAAAGATATTCGTTGTTCTATTTGTTTCGTTGATTTGTTAATTATTGAGAAATCTCCTATGTTTTTGGGTCTTGCTGGAAATCTGATATGGTTGTTAATTTTCATTGAAAACACTGTGATGTATCGATTTTTTTTTATATTCTCTATGCTTGATATCCAGATTTTATTTGTTCTGAATTCTGATTGTTAGCCATGTGAAGCTGTAGATTCACAATAACAATAGTTTTAGGTTGAGAATATTGAAAATTGGTCAACTAGTGAAAAATTATTAGTTGCCTATTTATCTATGTTGAGTTCAGCTATGTCACTATACGTGTTAGTAATCTAGGTTAGAAGCTTGGTCTCTCAATAATATTTACCCACTTATTCTTTGGACAACTAGAATAGCCTCTGCAATGCATTGGGCCATATTCTGTTTTGTTTTGTCATATACTATTTGGCCCATCTAGTGTATGGATTTTAATAGAAATTGACTTCTTTTTTTTTTTTTTTAAAGAAAAAGAAAAAAAGTTTGAACCGTGGTTCAAACCTGCGAGACAAGGGGAGTTCTATATTTTTTGTGTATTTATCAAATATGGTTGTATATAAATAACATGCAAGAGTGCCGAAACAATCACAGCTTGTAATTCTAATAAATATAAAGTTCAATTAGTATTTTCATCAGTGTTTCTCGAACTTGGGACTGCAAATCCTCCTTAACAAATGGATGACAAGAAAATACGTTTTCCCTTCTTTTTTGGCACGGTGTAGTCCTCCAATTTCATGTAAATGGATCAAGCTTGCTGCTAGCAAATCTCTAGTACTTCTTTATTTCTTCGCCTTCCTCCTTTTCCTCTTTGAGTTCTTTTACGGTGTGGACTCTCCTAGTAGGGTTCTGTTTCTGATTGTTTGATCTGATCAGAATAATTTTTTTCTACATATTTAACAGCTGACATACAAATATCTACATAGTTGTTACTTTTTCAGTGCCTACTGACAATACCCTTCTTTTGCTGGAAAGATTGTATGGGCTTTGGTTACTTATGCACTTCGTCAGCCTGATCATTGGCCCCAGATGTGTCATTTCTTGTAATTTTTTTGTTGAATTATGTATGGCAAAGGAAACATCTAAATCTTGTACAGTGTATTCATTTAGTATCCCCTCTTTGACTTCTATATGAATTTTCTCATATTGAACCCTATATGTGGCTATTACAAAGACATTTTTAAGATTTTTTAAAATCTCATTTTTTTTTCTTTCCTTTTTTATTTTATTTCTAGCTAGGGAAACAAACATATTTCCTCCTTTCTCATGCGATTATTAGACAAGACATTTTCTTTTTATTTATTTATTTATTATTTTGTGGTGTGTGTATTTCTTTTAATTAATTGTTGGAAGGTGGGAATATCTGAAGTGAAGAGAATATATATTGGACCTATCGATATCTAAGGTATATTCAACTTCTACCAACAAATATGTAATACATGTACAGCTAGCAAACCTGAAAAAATTGCTTAGAATATTTGGCAGAAATATATGGGCAATATTTCTCTATATTACTCCATTGCCGCCAAGATTCTTTGTAGCTGCTTTCTTGTAAAAGCTGACTTTCTAATTCAAGCATTTCCAAGTATTGCATTATTAATATATGCAAGGTGTTATTAGACCATTGAATATGATTTAGGTTGAAGCGCTTTTATTGTTAGGATTTATATTGAAGCCATAAATTAAGGCTTTATGTAATTTATACAGAGCAAGTTTTGATTTATGTTTCTTCTGCTTGACTATTTTCAATCTTTATTAGGTGAGGAACTAGTACTAACAAAGGAAGGGCTTTAGACATGTCAAACAACATACCAATCTTTTGAAACCAGTTAATTTTTTTAGTAATCTTTTAATTCACATTGGCAATCCAGTATGCAGAAACAGATTCAAAGTTGAATCAAATTATCCACCCCATTTAACAAACAGGTTACACAGAATATGCTCCGAGAAAAAAAAAAAATAGAGATAAAGTCCAGTCCCTTTGAAACCCATTAACATTGTCCATCAATATTTTTATACAAGACATGGCAGTAGCCGGTAGCAGGATATATCAAGAGGAAAAAGGCAAAGAGAACAACTACAAAATATTGACACAAGGAGGAGGACTTACATCCTTCAGTTTTTAGGGATCCGGAAATTCTATATTCCTAATATTAGATAAAAGTCAAGTATTGTGGAAACAAAAATATTTAAGACAAATATAGAACTGCAGAGGGGTCTCTCTTTGAAAACAATTAGATTAGACAGGAAGGACAATGTAAAAGGGAATTAGAGAGGACAACCTCTCTGTTTCTTTTTTGCAGTTTATGTTCTTTGTAATCTGTTTGTTTAATGGGGTGCAGACTGGATTGCAAACGCACATTCTTTGTATTCAAGTTTGGTTGTATTTGGATTTGGTATATGATATGGTATAGGGGGTTGCTTTATTTTTAGAAAATAACGTAGTTACATGTATTTGTTTGTTATTAGAACCTTTAGTTTGCATTTTTATTTTTACAAGTAATATAGGTGCTAGAAGTAATGGGATGGGGGATTTCTCTGTCGTTTTAAATCTAACAATTTATGGGGCTACACGGTGGAGAATGTAAATTGCTGACAGACTTGGAGATCTAATTTTTCTCGTTGTCTTGATAAAAGTTCTAAATTTCCTGTTATAAAAAAAGGCCCCAGCCTGTTTTCATTGCTTGCTGTACTCTGGTAAAAGCCTTTTGTTTGCTCCCATCCCTTTAAAATTTTTTGTTTCTTATATGAACTATGACCTTTTTCTGAATATTTTCTTCGATGGCCAGATTGTCAGCAACTTTGTATTATTAATTGTTGTAGCTTTTCTTACTCCAATTGGGGAAATTCATGCTTCTACAGTTTGTATAAGGAGGCAGGAGGACTGATTATGGGTTGCTGGATGAGGGTGGAAATGTCTTCATGATTCCAGATCCATCCCTTTCTCTTATATATTGTTCATAATTAGGTTTCGCGCTCATATAATGTTCTCTTTCTTTCAGATCTGTCTCTACAATGGGAAGGAAGAAGACAGAAGATGCTGGTGGAGCTGTGAAGGCTAAGACTGGCAGCTCTAAAGATGGAAAGAAACCTTCTGTCTCTGCTATACTGGCTGGCATGGACCAGAAACCCGATAAACCCAAGAAAGGATCTTCCTCAAGCACGAAGGTGAAAACAGCTCCAAAAGTTTCATCTTATACTGATGGTATTGACCTTCCTCCCTCTGACGATGAAGAGGAGGACTATGTTTCAGAAGAAGAACAAGAAGTTGATACACACAAACGATCCAATCAGCAGAAAAGGCCTGATTCCAAGACCCTTGATGTGTCAATAACAGACAAAGAGTTGAAAAAGCGTGAAAAGAAGGATCTTCTTGCTGCCCATGCTGTTGAGCAGGCAAAGAAGGAGGCTCTTAAAGATGACCATGATGCATTCGCTGTTGTTATTGGAAGTCGGGCTTCAGTTCTAGATGGGGAAAATGATCTGAATGCTAACGTCAAGGATATAACCATTGAAAACTTTTCTGTGTCGGCTCGGGGAAAAGAACTTTTGAAGAATGCTTCAGTGAAAATATCTCATGGAAAGAGGTATGGTTTGGTTGGACCAAATGGTAAGGGCAAATCTACCCTATTGAAGCTTCTTGCCTGGAGGAGGATCCCAGTGCCGAAAAACATTGACGTTCTTCTAGTTGAACAGGAAGTTGTTGGTGATGATAAAACTGCGCTTGAAGCAGTTGTTTCGGCTAATGAAGAACTTGTCAAACTTCGCCAAGAGGTTGCAACATTGCAGAACTCAGTTTCAACTGCAGAGAGCGAGGAAAAAGATGATAATTATGATGACAACGATGTAGGAGAGAAGCTTGCTGAATTATATGAAAAGTTGCAATTAATAGGATCAGACGCTGCAGAATCTCAAGCTTCAAAGATTCTTGCTGGGTTGGGATTCACAAAGGATATGCAAGGCCGTCCAACTCGGTCATTTAGTGGTGGTTGGAGAATGAGAATTTCATTAGCTAGAGCACTCTTTGTGCAGCCTACTCTTTTGTTGCTTGACGAGCCCACAAACCATCTTGACTTGAGGGCTGTTTTATGGTTGGAAGAATACTTGTGTAGATGGAAGAAAACCTTGGTAGTTGTTTCACACGATAGGGATTTCCTAAACACGGTTTGCACTGAGATTATTCATCTACATGACCTGAAACTGCACTTCTATCGTGGAAACTTTGATGATTTTGAAAGTGGGTATGAGCAACGTCGCAAAGAGGTGAATAAGAAGTTTGAGATTTACGACAAGCAAGTGAAAGCTGCTAAAAGGAGCGGGAATCGGGCTCAGCAGGAGAAGGTCAAGGATCGAGCAAAGTTTGTACAAGCCAAGGAAGCATCAAAAAGCAAGGGTAAAGGCAAGAACACCGCTGATGAGGATGACACACCACCTGAGGTCCCACAAAAGTGGCGGGATTACAGTGTGGAGTTTCATTTTCCTGAACCTACTGAGCTTACACCTCCACTCTTGCAACTAATTGAAGTCAGCTTCAGTTATCCTAATAGGTCAGATTTTAGGCTGTCGAATGTTGATGTGGGCATTGATATGGGGACCCGAGTTGCTATTGTTGGACCTAATGGAGCTGGAAAATCTACATTGCTCAACCTCCTTGCTGGTGATTTGGTTCCCAGTGAAGGTGAAGTACGGAGGAGTCAAAAGTTGAGGATTGGTAGGTACTCTCAGCATTTTGTTGACCTGTTGACAATGGATGAAACACCAGTTCAATATCTCCTCCGTCTCCATCCAGACCAAGAGGGTCTTAGCAAGCAGGAGGCTGTCCGTGCAAAGCTCGGAAAATTTGGGCTACCCAGCCACAACCATCTTACTCCAATCGCAAAATTATCCGGGGGACAGAAAGCGCGAGTCGTTTTCACCTCAATATCAATGTCAAGGCCCCACATCTTGCTGTTGGACGAGCCTACAAATCATTTGGATATGCAGAGTATTGACGCACTGGCTGATGCACTTGATGAATTTACAGGTGGAGTTGTGCTGGTCAGTCACGATTCGAGATTGATATCGCGCGTATGCGAGGATGAAGAGAAGAGTGAGATTTGGGTCGTTGAAGATGGTACTGTACGGTCATTCCCTGGGACTTTTGAGGAGTACAAGGAGGAGCTACAAAGAGAGATTAAAGCCGAAGTTGATGAGTAATTATGTATTTGTGATGATTTTTGTTTTCACCCTTCACCATAAAATTTTGCGTACTTTTTTCTTTTTTGAGCGAGCTTTTGATTTCTCGATACAGAGAATAAACATGGTCTTTGTTCCAAAGCTACGTCTCTTATTGTTTATCGAGTGAAAGTTGGATGTTCTGTAGGTCTTATCATCATCATCATCATCATCATTAGTCAAAAATGGTCTTTTAATGTTACCTTCAGTCACCGTGTAGCCTTAACGTTGAAAAAGTATCATTTTGGTAAATAATATATACCTTTGTTTCAGTTTTAGCTCTTCGTTGGTAAAGTGTTGTGTTTAATAGAAAATTTTTAAAATGTTAACTTTAGTTTTTAATATATTATTTTGTTTTACTTTTGATCTTTAGTTAAAGCTAAGATTTTTTTTTCCTGTTATTTATAACTAAGAGTTAATAGGAACTAAAATTTGAAAAAGCTAACATGAAAAAGTTAGGCCTGTTTGATAGCATTTTTAAAATAGGTGAAAATAAATTTGTTTTGAAAAATGAGATTTTT
This sequence comes from Artocarpus hirsutus, assembly GCA_946598075.1. Lineage (NCBI taxonomy): Eukaryota > Viridiplantae > Streptophyta > Magnoliopsida > Rosales > Moraceae > Artocarpus > Artocarpus hirsutus. Next base: position 3,036 of record CAMOHE010050487.1, on the reverse strand, counting down.
TGAAGAATTGTGCTAAGAGTGTTTGAAATTTGTCTCAAAAAATGTACAAAAACATTTTCAAAAACTTTAAGAAGAATACCAAACATGATCTAATTAAGAAAGAAAACAATTATGTCAAAGATGGATTTTATTTTAGAAAAAGAGGAATTTTTAGTACCGTTATATAAGTATTTATTAATAACGCATTTATAGGTAAATGTATATTTACATATGATGTTAAATAATCATAATTCTTGACACTATAGTTACTATATGCACATGCATATATAACATATTGACATTAATATTCAACTGTCTTTTCTCTTAAAAAAAAACTCATCTAAATAGCAATATGATAAATTGTTTTTATTTTAGTTATATGAATTAACCTCGTTGTAATTAGTTTCTCGCTTCAGCTTTTTTTGTTAAAAAAAATTGATCCCTAATAATACCTTGCTAACGAAGGGATCAAAAGGGAAACAAAAGAACAGACTAGGGACCAAAGTGGGCATTTTTAGAATATTCCGTTAAAGATTTAAGACTTAACTAACAGAAGGACCAAAACTGAAACAAAGTAAAAAATTAATGAACAAAATGGGACTTTTTAAACGTTAAAGACTAAAATAGAAGTCAAGTTAAACCTAAGGATCATTTGTGAGATTAACCCTTTCTTTTTATAGAATGGACATTCTACAATTCTACCAATATAGTTTATTATGCTTCTATTTAGAACTTTAGTTGTAACTGACATTTAAAGTTTAAGAATTGTAGTACGTGAGAGTTTCACAGTGTAACAACTTTTTGCTTTTTATTATAGCTGTTGAAAGTTTTACACTTTTATAGTTGTAACTGATAGGTTGAAACTGAAGTTTCAAACACCCTTTATATTTATGACAACAAATGTATAATCTTTGCTAGGACAGCCATCACAAACACTATAGTTAAAAGATATATTATGGATAAGTCAGTCGGAAATTACAATGATATAACTAAAAAAGATAACAGAACAATTAGCTGTCCAATTATATTTTGTTTGATTATATTAAAGATCTTTAAGAAAGAAAAGAATGAAAATGAACAACTAATTGTTGATTTATAATTATTTATTTACATTATTATACTTTGGAACCAACTTACCCTAAATATAATATAATAGGAATTTATAAATATCTTTTTTTTTTATTTATAAGCAATCATGTAGTTGTCAATAATTATGATAATACTTGAACATTCATTTTTGAAAAGAAAAATAACATCAAGTTATACTTCAAAAAGAGAGAGAGAGAGAGAGTACTTTTGGGGATCTTTCTTTAAAAAAAAAAAATTTATTAGTTATTGGTACCTAAGGAGCAAAAAGCTTCAAAATATTGGCATTTCTTATGCAATTTAACAGCAAAAAGAAAAAGAAAATAACGATGCCAACAAATAAAAAATTTAGATACTTGATTCTCTAAATTCTTAAAAAGGGACTAACAATGCCAGGAAATTAAAAGTTTAGGGAATTTGAGTGTCTAAATTCTCTAAATGGGAACTCAAGAGAAAGATTATAAAGGTTAGAAACGTGTAGCTTAAAAATCCTTAAAATTGGTTACATATTTGGGAAAAGTTTATTAAATAGCAAAAAGATTAAATTAAATATTTATAAATTTAATGATATACCAACAATACACCCAACGATGAGGAGCTAGTTTGGAATTGCTCTGTTGTGTTGTGTTATGTTGTTGTTGTGCTATGCTATGGAATAGAAGCAATCAGCCTTAGGTAAATATTTTTCAAAGCTATTGTGAATATCGAAAGCAAAACCATATGTATTTGGTAAACTATGTATAAAATTACTGTGCAAATGTATAATGACAAAAATAAACATGTTTTACTTAGCATATTTATAGTTTTAATTTTTAATTGTAATATTTATAGTTTTAATTTTTAATTGTAATTTTAAGGTCAACATACATAATATTTGTAAATTAAAATACTAACAAATATAATTCTATTTTTAAATAATAATATATTTTTAAAAATTAAAAAAATAACTAAAAAATGAGAGCACAAAAACGTTAAAAGGATTATGTTACAAATAAATTCTAAATTTTGGGTAATGATGTTATGTTAATTTGTTATGAAAAAAAGTATATTCAAAATGATGCATTGTTGTTAAGGTTAGTTAAGTAATTTAAATTATGACAGCACAAACTACTATATATATATATATATATAAAAATAAATAAGAGCAACTCTTGACCTGATACTCAAAATTTGCTAGTAGACAACAATTCTTAAAAGCAACTTTATGAAAGCAAGTCGACCAACACCCTAAGTTACTGTAGACAGTAACAGATGGTCATAAAAGCTAAAAGCTACTTCCAAAAGCAACGCAGACGTGCCCGAAATTTGATCCTTTTTCCTCTTCGTTTTTGGCCTCTTCCTGTCTCTCTCTTTTGGTTTCTCTCTCTCTAATCCTCTTTGTGTGTGTAAAGACCAACCATGGACAAAATTCGACCCCACCCAAGTCGACGAATACAAATTAGCGGCGGCAAGCCACACACTCTGACAAAGACGAACCAACACTCTAACGAGATGATACATAGGCACACGAATCTTGGCCAAAGTCTTCTAAATCAAATTTTGTGAAAGAAAATATTACAACAAAGTTTGTTTGAACAATAATTTGTGGTTTAAACCATCATCTCAAATGCTTACACGTGTAAATATAGCTTATAGAGACAAAATTATCGTCCTTATATATATATATGTATATGTATATATATATATATATAGAGGGGAAGATAAGCTCCGGAGGTGTGAACTATCTGGACCTTATTCTAATATACAAATATTATGATACACTTACAACATATGTTAACCTCCTACAAATAAAAGTAATGATGCCGTTTAATATACAAATGTTCTGACACATGTACAATATACATTATCCTCCTATGAATAAAAGTTACAATACCGCTTAAGATAACAGATTCCACTCCACTCTTGAACACTCCATCAAAATTGTAATGTATAGAGCAAATTTTAAAAGTAGTGAAATATACTTTTATATAT
>CAMOHE010050486.1:25364-39896 GCA_946598075.1 Artocarpus hirsutus | reverse complement strand
CTTTCGTCCTTGTGAGTCCCATCGCGTTATTTATTTCAAGGACGATTTTCAGTATTTTTGTATCATTATTATTGTGGATGTTATTTGTATTTTATTTACCTACTCACCTTCGTGGCTGGCTTCCACGTGATGGTAAATGAGGATAAGATCTCAGCTCCACCTTCGTGGCATTCACGTGATGGTGACTGCCGATGATATCATTTATTTTTTTATGATATTTATTTTAATGAGAAATCTACTTAATTTACTTATTTTAGACATGTCTGTATTTATTTTTCTGTCTATTTACATTAATTTTTATTTTATTTACCTAAAACTACTGACCCCCTCCTTGGGGCGTCACACATGAAGGTCGTCCTGTCAACATACCACCAAATGATTAGGTTTCTGATGAAGCGAGAGATCAAAGAGATTTGAGGGAGCCAAGAAGCTGTGCGAAGTTGTTACGCCATGGCAATGAAGCAGAAGAAGGCTTTATAGTAATTACTGACAAGTCTGCAGAACAGATCGAGTAATCAAGACTGTGTTGAATTAGTTTTGGAGCAGCTTGATGAAGTTTAAATTGATTCGAAAGATGAAAGATATACAATGAAGATCAGGTCACAACTTGACCCCAAAGTAAAATCCCAAATTATTGATTTCCTTACAGCTAACAACAATTGTTTCATGTGGTCCCATGTAGATATGCCAGGAATCAACACAAACATAATCTCACATTGACTTAACGTTGATCCAGACCACAAACCTATACTATAGAAAAGAAGAAAACTTGAAATTGAGCGAAACGATGCCATGAAGGACAAAGTAAGGAGATTACTCGAGGTCAGGTTTATTTGTCCTGACAGTACCTAGATTGGCTCGCTGACATGGCGATTGTGAAGAAGAATAATGGGAAGTGGCGAATGTGCATTGATTTCATAGATTTAAACAAAGCCTGCCCAAAAGATAGTTAGTCGTTGCCTCACATAGATTGACTCGTCGATGCTACAACCAGTCACGAAGTCTTGAGCTTTCTTGATGCATTTTTTAGACACAACCAGATTCTCCTACACCTAGAGGACTAAGAGACGACTACATTTATCACTGAACAAGGGATTTTTTGTTTCAAAGTTATGCCCTTCAGATTGAAGAACGCAGGAGCTACTTATCAGAGGCTGGTCAACATGATGTTCGAACAACAAATTGGTAAGAATATGGAATTATACATTGATGACATGTTGGTCAAGTCTTTGCAGGCCTACTGCCACATTCAACATCTACATGAATGCTTTGATGGTCTCCAAAAATATGGTGTGAAGTTGAGTTTAGAGAAGTGCACCTTTGGGGTGGCGAGCGATATGTTCCTATGTTACCTCATGATGAAGCGTGGAATTGAAGTGAACCCAGACCATATTAAAGCCTTCTAATTAATGCCATCTCCAAGAAGCAAGTGTGAGATACAAAAGCTCAATGCACGAGTTGCAACCTTGAGTCAATTCATAGCACGATCATCGAACAGATGCCTTCTATTTTTCTAGTTGTGCAAGAAAAACATGAAGTTTGAATGAAACAAATGGTGTGAAGAGGCATTCTATAATTGAAGAGATACCTGACCACTCCATCGATTCTGTCAAAGCCCAAAGACAGAGAGCCGCTTTATCTGTATTTAGTGATTTCAAAAACTACGATGAGTTTAGCCCTAGTTTGAGAACAAGATGCGATCCAAAAGCCAGTTTTCTTCATAAGCCACACCATGCTAGATGTAGAAACAAAGTTACTCTATTGTTGCAAAGCTTGCCCTTGCATTTGTCATGTCAGCTTGAAAGCTCCACCTGTACTTTCAAGGCCACATTATTGCGGTGTTGTTGTCTTACCCGATGCAAGCTATCCTACACAAACCAAACATCTCTAGAAGACTAATAAAATGGGCCACTGAGTTGATAGAGTTTGACATCGAATACAGACCTCGGATGGCACTAAAAGCCCAGATGCTTGTAGATTTTGTCACCGAATTGATGTACAAGCCAGATGAGCATGGATTGAAGCGATGGATTGTGTAAGTTGATGGGTCTAGCAATGAAAAGGGATCAGCAGTTGGAGTACTATTAAAGACACCAACTGGCAAGAAAATCGAATAAAGTTTTTGACTGGGATTTAATGCCACGAACAATGAAGCCGAATACGAGGCTATGGTTGCTGGTATAAGGCTAGCTGCTGCACTGGGGGCTTCTAAACTTGTTGTCAAAAATGACTCAGCTTTGATCATTAACCAGATAAACGGAGGCTATGGAGCTTGAGATGAGAAGATGCTTTTATACCTAAAGCTTGTTAGCAAGCTCAAGGCACAGGTTGATCATTTCAAAGTGAAGCACATCCTCAAGAATTGAACTTTAGAGTTGATGCACTTGCTAATTCAGGATCTTCAGTCGAAGTCAGTGAGAGAAGAATAATTCCCTTAGAACCGATTGACAATTCGAGCATTGAGTTAGCTGAGGAGACGAATTATGTGGACCTAAGAGATGATTAAAGGACACCCGTTGAGATGTACATATGTGATGGATGGTTACCTGAAGACAAGCAGATAGCTAGAAAGATCAAAGTTCAGGCTGCAAGGTACTACCTAATTGATGACAAGCTTTACCAATGTTCCTTCATAGGACCTTATCTGTAATGCCTTGAAGAAAACGAAGTTGAAAAAGTTATTCAAGAGGTGCATGAAGGCTCGTGTGGTAATCACTGTAACACCCCGAAGTTAATTGAGTGTAATTAGAGTATTAAATGGTGGAATAGTGTGCCATAATAAGTGTTTTAACTTAAGTTTATCATTTTGTGAAAATTGAGAAAACTTATGTTATTTTACTCTTTTAGTAATTTTTAATTAATCTAAATTGTTTTTAATTGTTAATTGAATTTTTAACAAAGCAATTTGATTTGAAAACTGTGTGCTGTCGCACACAGTCTTGTAAAACTAGTTGTCTTTTCTTCCGCTATTTAAAACTCACTCTCACTCTCTCTCCTCACTCTTTCACTCGCTCTCTCTGTCCTCTCTTCCTCTCTCTCGGTTACACTCTCTCTCTCTCATTCTCTCTCTAAATTTTTGAATCAAATTTTGATTTCAAGCTTCGAATTAGTAGATTGAAGGCTTGGGAATGAGATTCAACAACAAAAACATCGTTTTAAAGCTTTGATTCGAGGTTAGATTCTAAAATTCAAAAGTTTTTCTATTTTTCAAAATTTCTTGCATTTTGAAATCTAAGAGTTTCTAAGCTTAGAAAAGCTTCAATCTAAGTTAGATGAACTTAGATTAGCTAGAATACAGATTTTATTTCATCAAAAATGGATCGAAATCAAGATTTTTCATTTTTTTCTCTATTTTCTTTATTTTTGGATTTTTGTGAAAATCTTGTTTAAAACTTGTTTTAATCCATTAAAAAGTGTTCTACTATGATTTTCTATTGTTTATGATGATTTACCATGTCTAAGAATTGAGAAAACAAGTTGGATTGAAGAATTGGGCTTGGGGAAAGCCGATACCCGTGCGCAGTAATTTCTAGAATTTTTCAGATCGACAGGCCGAACTTGACCTTCGGTAGGCCGAATTCAAAGGATCGACAGGCCGGATTCATCCGACTGGCAGGCCGAACCTGGGAAACTTTGGCCGACCGGACTTGGTCTTTCGATAGGCCAAATTGTGCAGTTCGGTCAGCCGAACCAGGGGGACTGGCAGGCCGACCAAACCTAAACCCAATTTTGTGATTTTCACCTGTTTTCACTGTTTTGAACCCTGATTGAAATTCCAACTTTACAAAATGATTTTATAAACCTAAATGGCACACTAGGACACCAAGAGATGATTTAGTATCATAGGATACCTCAGGTTAGATACTAAAGAACTAAGTTACTATGCGTTTAGGAATTGTGCGTGGATCCGCGGAGCTAACATATAGCGGACCGGGATTACAGTGTGGCACACCGACATGGAAATAGAGGTAGGACTTCTACCCCTTTCCTTTGGTAGCCCTATTTCAAAATGATTTAAGCCAAAAATGAATTTTTATCAAATGTTTTCGATGACTCATTGGGAAATGATTTTGTTTAAATATCTTTACAAGCGGTTGCTTGAGAAATGTTCATAATAAACTTCATAATGAATGTAAATGATTATATTTGGTAAACAGAGATTTTAATAATTAAAGAAAGATATATGGGCATGATGCCATAATAGAGACCGGGTCGTGTAGTGAACAACCTTAGGGGCAGGTCCCGAAACCTAGCTGGGCCACTTCGGTGGTGAATAATTGGTTTGCCCGAGAGAATTAAAAAGGTACTTTTGACAAACTATTTTCAATGGAATTTCAGTAAATGAAAATACTTATTGATTTATTTAATCATTTATTTATTTGGAAAGTTCTATTTGAATATTTATTTATTTATTTTTAAAAATATAGTCCTATTGAGCCTTTCGCTCACATTTTCATTGTTCTAAAATTTTACCCCTAGGTGGATATCAGCTTAGGATTGGAGAAGAGTCCGCTGACCGGACTTACGACCAGTAGAAGATTTGGTAGGTTGTAATAGAGCAAACAAGGCATGTAAGATCTTAACTTATTCTTTTATTTCTGGACTGTAGTTGTATTGTAATATTGTCAGTACTACATGTGTGTGCACAATATGTGGGCCAGTGGGACCCATACTCGTTTCACCTCGTATTTAAATATTTTTAATGTTCTTTTTATTTGCTTAATTATTATGATGGTTTATTTATTTGCTTAAATTATTCTATTCAAACGATTTTAAAATTATCACATTTTTACTTATAAATTAAATTCTAAAACCTTGTTTTTAACTAAATATTTATTTAATTAACTTAACTAAACTACCACGTCACCTCCCGTACTCTGGGGTGTGACATAATGTTATCAGAGCTCAAGGTTATGAACCTTGGAAATTGTGCACACATAGGTGACAGTCCAAATTTTGTTTTTAGAAGTGAGAAAATGGCACCTAGACGTCGCTCGACCGCAGATGCCGAGTTTGGAAATGATGAGGGCATGATGAGGGCTATGTTTGCTGCAATCCGACAGATGGCAGCAAGGGCAAGACCCGATGATTTCAAGGCTAGTCGTCAGCATACGTACTTTAAGGAGTTTCGGCATGCATTTGTATCGACTTTTGATGAAACTAGAGACCCGCAGGTAGCAGAATATTGGCTAGATTTGATCATGAAGCACTTGGATACGCTTGGTGTGCCAGCGGAGTATCGTGTGGAATTCACAGCATATAAGTTTGAAGGTGGTGCTAACACCTGGTGGAAGCAAGCAAAGCGTTTGGAAAATAATGGTAATTTGATTGGGACAGATTCGAGGAGCTGTTCTACGATCAGTACTTTCCGCAGGGATACAGGGATCAAAAGGCGACAGAATTGTATAGGTTGCAGTAGGGCGACATGCCAGTTTGGGAATATGAAGCGAAGTTCAATGAATTGGCAAGGTTTGCTCCCTTCGCAATGGCATCGGAGCGTGAAAGGTGTATCAAATTTTAGGAAGGACTTAAGGCTTCTATTTGACAGCAGGTAGTTGCTCTGCGACTCCAGAACTTTGGAGACCTTGTGTCATCAGCAATATTAGTGGAATATGATTACGCGCAGTACTGTGAGAATCGAGCTAAGGCATCAGAAGGACCACAGAGGAGTGGCAGGAGGAGCGTCAACAGTCGACCGACTCCGAGAAAGAGCAAACAGGGTGGCGTGAATAACGACAACAACAGTTCATCCAGCAGCGGGTGCAGTAACCCCTACAGCTTTCACTGTCACTATTGCCAGCAGCCAGGACACATTAAGAGGAATTGCCCGATCAGGAGTGCTCGCTTAGGACTTCAGATCGGAGAAGGAGCTAGTTGTCAGCCTCAGCTCCAGACTCTACCTCAACTGCAGCAGTATCCTCAGCTTCCATTCCATCAGTTCTCTCCTCAACAAATATTGTATCAAGCGCAAGGACATCAGCAGCAGAGTTTTCAGCGTAACTTTACTCAGTATCGAGCACCGAATACAGCTAGTGTCCAGTCACCATCATCGTAGTAGTATCGGCCAGTTAATCTAGGAATTAGTAATGTGGGTAGAGGAAAAGGAAAAGCTCCAGTGTAGGTTCACACGATGACATCAGGGAGTTCGGATGCCCAGACCAATAACGTAGTTGTTGATGGTATGATCATGGTTTCTCAAACTTTAACACACGTGTTGTTTGATATTGGTGCCACTCATTCTCTCATTTCGAGTTCATTTGTACATGCCTTGGGATTAGAAATAGAAGAATTTGATGAACCCTTAGTCATAGCTTCACCCTTGGGGTGGGTGTGTGTGAATAGTATTTGTAAAGCTTGTAAAATAAAGATAGGGGATGAGATTTTGAAAAGTGATTTGATTGTAATCCCTATGAGATCATATGATGTAATCCTGGGGATGGATTGGTTGTCTAGATACAGTACAGTAGTGGACTACCAACTTAGGAAAGTGACCCTAGTGTCTGATAAGGGGACGGTAATCACCTACCAAGGTGGTGGTGATCAGTTAAAGAGTGAGCGTCATGTTAGGACATGTCTCGGAGGGCAAAAGAACGTAGTTTGTTATGCTATCTGCATGGATTTGGAAGGAGAGCTCAGTGTTTCAAGAAGACGTGTAGTAATTCTAGTGGTAGACGAATTTGAAGATGTTTTCCCCGACAAGCTACTAGGATTACCACTGCATCGGGAGATCAAGTTTGGTATCGAATTATTTTCGAGAACAGCACCTATTTCTATAGCACCTTATTGGATGGCGCCGACAGAGATGAAAGAACTCAAGAAGCAACTTCAGGAGCTTGCTAACAAAAGATATATCCAGAATAGTACATCACCGTGGGGAGCACCGATCTTGTTCGTTAAGAAGCATGATGGAACTCTCAGGTTGTGCATAGATTATCGACAGCTGAATCGAGTCACAGTGAAGAATAAGTATCCATTGCCCAAGATCGATGAGTTGTTTGATCAGTTGGGAGGTTCACAGTACTTCTCAAAGATAGATTTGAGGTCAGGATATCATTAGCTCAGGATTAAGGAAGAAGACATTCCCAAGACAACTTTCAGGACCTGATATGGACATTTCGAGTTTCTAGTACTGTCATTTGGATTGACGAATGCTTCAGAAGCTTTCACGGACTTGATGAATAGGATATTCAGGCTTTACTTGGATCAGTTCGTGATTGTGTTCATCGACGACATTTTGGTTTATTCTAAGACTTGGGAGGAGCATGAGCAGCATCTCAGGATCGTTCTTCAGACTCTACGAGAACATCAGTTGTACACCAAGAAGGAAAAGTGTGAGTTTTGGTTAATAAAGGTCTGATTTCTAGGTCATGTTATTTCCGAGCATGGTATTTCCATGGATCCATCGAAGATAAAAGCCATTGTGGATTGGGAACGATCGAGGAATGTGGCAGAGATCCGTAGCTTTTTAGGACTTGCAGGATATTATAGGAAATTCGTGAAGGACTTCTCGAAGATAGCAGCGCTGTTGACAAGATTAATTAGGAAAAATGTTAGGTTCGAGTGGAATGAAGAATGCGAGTTTGCCTTTCAAGAATTGAAGGATCGATTGACTTCAGCTCCAGTGTTGATCATTCCTAGCAGTGACGAGCCGTACGAGGTTTATACAGATGCTTCAGGACGTGGACTTGGATGCGTGTTAATGCAACAGGGACTCGTGGTAGCATATGGATCGAGATAGTTACGACCTCATGAGCGAAATTATCCTACTCATGATTTGGAGCTCGCAACGGTGATTCATGCGTTGAAGATTTGGAGATGTTATCTATTCGGGGCAACATTTCAGGTTTTCTTCGACCACAAGAGCTTAAAGTATTTGTTCACTCAAAGGGATTTGAACTTGAGGCAGCGGAGATGGATGGAATACATGGAAAATTATGATTTTACGTTGCAGTATCGTCCCGGGAAAGCTAATGTTGTTGCAGATGTGCTCAGTCAAAATCTTTAGGGGTATTGGCATGTTTGGCTCTCGAGGATTGGAAAAAGGATGCAACGGTAAGTGAGTTCGATCTACAGTGTTGCGAGGACTATGATCGTATTTCAGTGTATCACATGGAGGCGACCCCAACTTTTGTTCAGATGGTGAAGCAGAACCAGTGGCAAGACCAGCATCTTCAAGGAATCTGGACGTAGATTCAGAATGAGGAGCAGTTCGAAGAATGGAGGATACATACAGATGGATCATTGTACTTCAGGAAACATTTGGCAGTTCCAGCTATCGCTGAAGTGAAGAAAGCCGTAATGGATGAAGCTCATAAATCTTAGTTCGCTATTCATCCAGGGAGTACGAAGATGTATCGTGACTTAAAGAGGCACTATTGGTGGAGAGGCATGAAGAAGGACGTTCGAGAATACGTGGCCAAATGCACGATTTATCTTCAGGTGAAAGCCGAGCATCAGAAGCCAACAGGTCAGCTTCAGCCACTTCCTATTCCAGGGTGGAAATGGGAACACGTGACGATGGATTTTCTTACCGGATTGTCGAGGATGGAGCAGCGGCATGATGCGATTTAGGTTGTGGTTGATAGGCTAACGAAGTTAGCTCATTTCATTCTGTTCAGATCGACATGTTCGAGGAGGATTCTTGGGGAGTTGTATATGCAGAATATAGTACGATTGCATTGAGTTCCTTTGTCCATCACATCAGATAGGGATACCAGGTTTAACGCTAAATATTGGAGGAGCTTTCAGGAGGCCATGGGTACAGATTTGAATTTTAGCACAGCATTTCATCCTTAGACTGATGGGCAATCTGAGCAAGTCATTCAGATTCTTGAAGACATGCTACGAGCTTGTGTGTTAGATTTCGACGGGAATTGGAAGAAGTACTTGCATCTAGTGGAGTTTGCATACAACAATAGCTATCAATCGAGTATTGGTATGGCACCGTTTGAAGCATTGTATGGATGACCATGTCGATCGCCAGTGTGTTGGGCCGAGCCAAAAGATAGAGTTATTCTTGGACTAGATGAGATTTGTGATAGCAACGAGAAAATCGTCGTGATTCGAGACCGATTGAAAGCAGCTCAGAGTCGGCAAAAGAGTTACGCAGATAGAAGATGTCGACCTTTAGAATTTGAGGTTGGAGATTTCGTACTCTTGAAGGTATCACCTCGTAAAGGCATTTCGCGATTCAGAGTAAAAGGAAAACTCACGCCAAGATATATTGGACCGTTCGTGATTACTCAACGTGTTGGTGTGGTTGCGTATCGACTCAACCTTCCTCCGAAACTTTTGCATGTTCATGACATATTTCATGTATCGATGCTTCGGAAGTGTCCACCTAAGCAGGATAAGATCATTTTGACTTAGGATGTGCAGATACAGGAAGACACGACGTATAAAGAAGTGCTGATTTAGATCATCGATCGTAAAGTGATTAGCTTGCGTCTTCATGAGATTTCATTAGTTAAGGTCATGTGGCAGCATCACGGGGTTGATGAAGCCACCTGTGAATTAGAATCGAGAATGCGGGAGTTGTATCCGCATTTAATTTTTTTTTGAATCGATTTCTAAATTTTGAGGACGAAATTTCTTTTAGGGGTGGAGAGTTGTAACACCCCGAAGTTAATTGAGTGTAATTAGAGTATTAAATGGTGGATTAGTGTGCCATAATAAGTGTTTGCAACTTAAGTTTATCATTTTGTGAAAATTAAGAAAACTTATGTTATTTTACTCTTTTAATAATTTTTAATTAATCTAAATTGTTTTTAATTGTTAATTGAATTTTTAACAAAGCAATTTGATTTAAAAATTGTGTGTTGTCGCACACAGTCTTGTAAAACTAGTTGTCTTTTCTTCCTCTATTTAAAACTCACTCTCACTCTCTCTCCTCACTCTTTCACTGGCTCTCTGTCCTCTCTTCCTCTCTCTCGGTTACACACTCTCTCTCTCATTCTCTCTCTAAATTTTTGAATCAAATTTTGATTTCAAGCTTTGGATTAGTAGATTGAAGGCTCGGGAACGAGATTCAACAACAAAAACATCGTTTTAAAGCTTCAATTCGAGGTTAGTTTCTAAAATTCAAAAGTTTTTCTATTTTTCAAATTTTCTTGCATTTTGAAATCTAAGAGTTTCTAAGCTTAGAAAAGCTTCAATCTAAGTTAGATGAACTTAGATTAGCTAGAATACAGCCTTTATTTCATCAAAAATGGATCGAAATCAAGATTTTTTATTTTTTTTCTCTATTTTCTCTATTTTTGGATTTTTGTGAAAATCTTGTTTAAAACTTGTTTTAATCCATTAAAAAGTGTTCTACTATGATTTTCTATTGTTTATGATGATTTCCCATGCCTGAGAATTGAGAAAACAGGTTGGATTGAAGAATTGGACTTGGGGAAAGCCGAGACCCGTGCGTGAAAATTTCTAGAATTTCCCAAATCGACAGGCCAAACTTGACCTTCGGTAGGCCGAATTCAAAGGATCGGCAGGCCGGATTCATCCGACCGGTAGGCCAAACCTGGGAAACTTCAGCCGACCGGACTTGGTCTTTCGGTAGGCCAAACTGTGCAGTTCGGTCGGCCGAACCAGGGGGACCGGCAGGCCGACCAAACCTAAACCCAATTTTATGATTTTCACCTGTTTTCACTGTTTTGAACCCTGATTGAAATTTCAACTTTATAAAACGATTTTATAAACCTAAATGGCACACTAGGACACCATAAGATGATTTAGTATCATAGTATACCTCGAGTTAGATACTAATGAACTAAGTTACTATGCATTTAGGAATTGTGCGTGGATCCGCGGAGCTAACATATAGTGGACCGGGATTATAGTGTGGGACACCGACATGAAAATTGAGGTAGGACTTCTACCCCTTTCCTTTGGTAGCCCTATTTCAAAATGATTTAAGCCAAAAATGAATTTTTATCAAATGTTTTCGATGACTCATTGGGAAATGATTTTGTTTAAATATCTTTACAAGCGGTTCCTTGAGAAATGTTCATAATGAACTTCATAATGAATGTAAATGATTATATTTGGTAAACAGAGATTTTAATAATTAAAGAAAGATATATGGGCATGATGCCATAACAGAGATCGGGTCGTGTAGTGAACGACCTTGGGGGCAAGTCCCGAAACCCAGCTGGGCCACTTCGATGGTGAATAATTAGTTTGCCCGAGAGAATTAAAAAGGTACTTTTGACAAACTGTTTTCAATGGAATTTCAGTAAATGAAAATACTTATTGATTTATTTAATCATTTATTTATTTGGAAAGTTCTATTTGAATATTTATCTGTTTATTTTTAAAAATGTAGTCCTATTGAGCCTTTCGCTCATGTTTTCATTGTTCTAAAATTTTACCCCTAGGTGGATATCAGCGTAGGATTGGAGAAGAGTCCGCTGACCAGACTTACGACCAGTAGAAGATTGGGTAGGTTGTAATAGAGCAAACAAGGCATGTAAGATCTTAACTTATTCTTTTGTTTCTGGACTGTAGTTGTATTGTAATATTGTCATACTACATGTGTGTGCACAATATGTGGGCCAGTGGGACCCATACTCGTTCCACCTCGTATTTAAATATTTTTAATGTTCTTTTTATTTGCTTAATTATTATGATGGTTTATTTATTTTCTTAAATTATTCTATTCGAACGATTTTAAAATTATCACATTTTTACTTATAAATTAAATTCTAAAACCCTGTTTTTAACTAAATCTTTATTTAATTAACTTAACTAAACTACCACATCACCTCCCGTACTCCGGGGCATGACAATCACTTAGGAGGAAGATCTTAGTGTAACAAGGTCAAAAGATAAGGTTTTTACTAGCCAACCATGTAGAGTGATTATAAGAGCTTTGCTCGGAAATGCGATAGTTACTAGGGACAGTGCCTACCATTCACCAACCTGTAGAGGAACTTTCTTTAGTTAGTTTGCCATGCCTATTCATGAAGTATTTGATGGATGTTGTTGGACCGTTTCCTCTTGCTCCTAGACTAGTTAAGTATCTCCTTGTTCTTATGGATTGTTTCTCAAAATGGGTCAAAGTTGAAGCATTTGACACGTTAAAGAGCAAGATGTCGAAAGATTTATTTGGAAGAATATTATCTGTCTATTCAGAGTGCCAAGGTAGATTGTCACCAATAATGGCTGCCCATTCATTTTTTGGTCCTTCAAGAAGTTTTGTCATGACTGGGACATTATTTTAAGCTTTTCCACAATAAAGTACCCACAAGGAAATGGCTAAGCAAAAGTGCTAAATAAAACAATCGTGAAGAACCTAAAGAAGAAACTAGAGGCTAGAAAAGGGCATTGGGTCAAGGAGCTCCCCATGGTGCTTTGGGCTTACTGAATGACTTTGAGAAGGGTGACTGGTGAATCCCATTTTTCCCTCATGTATGGAACAGAAGCTATCATTCCTATAGAGGTAGTCACTTGAGACCTTTGAGTCGATTACTTGCTCTTGAACGAAGTAAGGAACGATGAACTGCTGTGGGATGCATTAGATTTGATTGACAAAAAGAGAGATAATGCCTTTTATAGCCTTGGATGTTACCAGCAAGCAGCCGCTAAGTATTACAACCAGAAAGTGAAAGTCAGGAAGTTCCAAGCAGGTGAACTCGTACTCAAAAAAGTGTTTTAGAATACAAAAGTAGCTTACGCTAGGAAATTGGTGGCTAACTGGGAAGGACCATATCGAGTTCGGTCTGTCATTCGAGATGGGGTCTATTAGTTGGAGAAATTGAACGGATCAGCCACTACTAAAAGTTATAATGCACATCATTTAAGGAAGTATTATGCATAACATTTCCAAAGATTTTACCCTTTTTTTATTTATCTTTATGTAATTGAACTACATTCTACTTGATCCCTACAATGGGTATGTAGGCAGCTCATAAACTATAAATGAGTCTAGCTGCTTTATTAATTCAAACTTTCTTTCCCCAAGATCACTATCAAGGAAGATCTTAGATCAACATCAACTTTAGAATTATCAATTTGATTCGTGTTTACTTCCATAGCGCCATTGCTATGGCTAAATTTGGACTTGCCTAGATCGATCCGAACACCATCTTATGACGCCATCTTTAAGGCTCATTGGACTCGACTAGCTCGATCCGAACATCGTCTTACATAGCCATCTTCATTGCATATCAGACTCAACCAGCTCAATCCGAAAACAATCTTACAATGCCATCTTCATGGCCTAACTTTGGACTTGATCAACTCGTTTTGAAGCCCTAAGAAGCCATCTTCATGGCCATGGTCAGACTCAGTCTGTAACACCCCGAAGTTAATTAAGTATAATTAGAGTATTAAATGGTGGATTTTAGAACTGAAAAAAACAAGTTGGATTAAAGAATTGGGCTCGGGAAAGCCGAGACCTGTGCGTAAAAATTTATGGAATTTCTCATATCGGTAGGCCAGACTTTGTGTTCAGCAGGCTGGATTCAAAGGATCGGTAGGCTGGATTCATCCGACCGGCAGGCCCAACCTGGAAATGTTTGGCCGACCGGACTTGGCTTTCTGGCAGGCCGAACTGTGCAGTTCGGCAGGCCAAACCAGGGGGACTAGCAGGCTGACCGAACCTAACTCAAATTTTATGATTTTTCACCCGTTTTCACTGTTTTGAACCCTGATTGAAATTTCAACTTTATAAAATGATTTTATAAACCTAAATGGCACACTAGGACACCATGAGATGATTTAGTATCATTGGATACCTCGGGTTAAATACTAATGAACTAAGTTACTATGCATTTAGGAATTGTGCGTGGATCCGCGAAGCTAATGTATAGCGGACTGGGATTACGGTGTGGGACACCGACACGGATATCGAGGTAGGACTTCTACCCCTTCTTTGATAGCTAGTTTTAAATATTTTGGCCTCAAAGGGATTTTTACAAAAATGTTTTCAAATGATTTGTTGACAAAGGATTTTATTAACTGTTTTCTGAAACAGTAGATTGAGATGGATTTCATAATAAACCTCATAATGCATATAAATAATTATATCTAGTAAAGAAGAGATTTTATTAATCAAAGAGATATATATATATATATGTATATCCGAGGGCATGATGCCATATCAGAGATCGGGTCGTGTAGTGAACGACCTTGGGGGCAGGTCCCGAAACCCAGTTGGGCCACTTCGGTGGTGAATATTTGTTTTGCCCGAGAGAATTAAAAAGGTACTCTTGACAAACTGTTTTCAATGGAATTTTAGTAAATGTAAATACATATTTGATTTGTTTAATTATTTATGTATTTAGAAAGTTTTATTAGAATATTTATTTGTTTATTTTTAAAAAATATAGTCCTATTGAGCCTTTCGCTCATGTTTTTATTTGTTTTAAAATCTTACCCATAGGTGGACAACAGCTTAGAATTGGAGAAGAGTCCACTGACCAGACTTACAATCAGTAGAAGATTTGGGTAGGTTGTACTGTAGCAAGTAAGGCATGTAAACTCTTAACTTTTCTTTTCATGGACTGTGGTTGTATTGTAATATTGTCAATACTA